>JAJSRV010000019.1:2036429-2207743 GCA_021527715.1 Neoseiulus cucumeris
ACCACTTTCACCTTGTATTTCACAACATTCCGATCAATGTACATCCAAGTGCTTGCAGATCATGTCTTTCGGAGCACTCTTATTAGTGCTCGCAAGCAGCTAAGATGGGAGATGAGAGGAAGGGCTAACACAGAATGATAATGTATGGAACTCTCCTTCTCTCAAACGTGCCTCAGATGGCCACCTTCGACAGCTCAACATAGAGACATTGTCTCAGCATGGGCTTAAAAATTCTTTCAATATAAGAGCGGAAGTAGTCGATGAACCTCGATTTCATTGATGATAACACACTCTCAGCGTCGATGAGCCGACAGCTTATCTGTTCTTCCAATAGCGAAATCTGAAAGAACGATACGATTGAGCGAGGAATAGCGTATGCAGTCAGGTCAACGGGTTTTGTAATACGACACGAATCCCAATTGTTCTTGGGACTCGGCTGAAAAGCTTTCCCAGGCGAGTTCTTTTCTGTGTCTGGTTTCTGTGTTTTCTACAAGCTATCGTCGACGAATTAAAAAACCGCATGGAACTGAATGAGTATTGAGGATATTATTATGCGCTCCTCTCTCCGTAAACAAGAATCGAGCTGCGACCGGGCTGCGGAAATCCTCTGTCTAGTTATCAGAAATATTCGTGAACCCTGCGAAGCTTCGTGTTCAATGCGTCCAAGCATCAATAAGCACCCAGGCAGGGAAGTTCGGGAAATAGCATCGCCCGGTTCTGACGCCAAGTTCTGTGACTCCGCAGGATGGTATTCCAATGGATGGCGTCATCGCCACAATAGTTCTCCTCAAATCCCTATACTCCGCTATCCTCTCGTGGTCTGTGCGTGGTCATGTGAGCATCTGGTCGGAAGGCTCATCGAAGTTCGTGCTGACTCACAATCGGTCCAGCAACCTCGAGAGGTTCTCACGAACATCACCCTCCTGTTCTTTTTGCATGCAAATCGAGACTATCGTCTTGTACAGTGCCTCATATTCTCGGGAGCATCTGATGATTAGCCACTCTACGTGGGTTGAAAACTGAAGGCAAGTCCTATGGAGCTCGCGTGATAACTTTTATGTGTGAGAACTCCTGTGTGACAACTCTGCAATCGATCGTGAGGTGGCGATTTCCGCTTCAGAAATTCGTAAAAAAATAGAGAAAAGGAGCGGAGTATCTAGATCCTCATTGGACAGGAGCTCACTGGAGAGCCTAAAGCCGAGACTTCGCAAGAGCGATTTGTAAAATGAACTCGCCAAGAAGAAACTGGCCGAAAAAACTTGTTTCCAATATGGGGGAGGCTTATGGTCATTTCAGTTTCTGTGGGAGTCCAGGGAACGAAAAAGGTTGAGTACCACTGGTCTGTGTTTGATCAGAGGGCCGCATTCGACCGTATCAACCACAGACTTCTGCTGCATAACTTGAGACTCGTTGGAACACACCACGGAACGTTGGTCCAGCTCTGAAATTTCATGCAAGATCCTTCCTATTGTGTTTAACCTGGTGCTGATTCACCTGCCCTTGGTGGTGTTCCCGCATATCTTCTATATTGTACTCGATTTGTCAGAGACCTGGAGAATTCACTTCCGGATGTCGTGAAATACGCGAGGTTGGCATCATCACTTTGTCAAAAGTTGATTCTCGAGATGATTATTGCAGAGTTCGAAAAGCAGTCTCAGGTGTCGAGAGCTGGTGTTCACAAGATGGGATAGAACTCTTGGTGTCTCAGGCAGGTGTGGTTCTACAACATGGTTGTGATATTCTCAGTGATATTGCTCGCTCCAGGCGAGAGCTTTGTATACTTGTATACTCGAATTTCGATGACTCGAAGCGCGACTGAATCCCATCCAAAATGTTTCTCCTGAACTAAGCGCAACGGCGGCCGAATGTCCCGCGACCAAACGGCAAAACGGCCGCGGCCTAATGGGCTGCCGCGGATCCATTCCCGTTAAAGATTCGATCCGTAATCGATTTGCGTGGAGGGTGACAAGAGCGATAGCAGCGTCAGCTCCACCCGGCAATATTCTCTCACCATACACAACAACTTTTGTCACGTAATAAAGGTGAACTTGAACTTGAAAGCTTAGGTTCCCCGGATTTGCATTCTCCGGGATTCTCGGAGCAATTTATTGAATTTCTCAGCTGAGAAAATCAACGAACGAATAGACTGACTTCTCAGTTCTCGCCAAAGCCACCACCAAACCCCCATCAAAGAGGCCCCCAGCAGCAGCGAGGAAGCCACTTGTGAGATCTCAGTCACCTTCCAAATCGATATATGTGTATGTACAGAGAGAAAAGATCGCGAAAAATCCTCGATTCTCATAGAGTCCCATGAGAGCAGTTGAAATTTGTCGACAGCAGAGAGTATTTGAAGAAACTACAAGATTAAAATTGCATACCTACCTCGACTCGTTGCGTAATAAGGATTGGCGGAGCCTTCATTGAGACGAGTGTAGTTGTCGGTAAAGACAAATTTCCCAATTCGCACCGAGAACGGACAAAGGGGATTATCAAATGCCGCCCTATCATCTTGATATCCTCCATCCGAATTGTGAGCCTTATGAGGTAGGTAGAATCTACACAAAGTGGACTCCACGGTGATCTCAGAAACTAAAGTTTGATAAACTCAAAAGAGCTGAAGACGTTCAATGAGGTCACAAGAAGCGACGCAATTCGGTGGACGATTAGCCACCGAATGATGAATTCGCCAAGATGGCGTCGCACTCCCTATTAATAACCTGGAAAGGTGGAGAGAAGGATATGCATGTGGACTCTAACATCCCTTCCGGTCTTCGAAGGCGTTCAGGCCCTTATGTCCGACCAATTGCGCCGCAGGTTTGAGGCGGCTCCGGCTCCACGACTCGTGGTTGTTTTCTTCGTCGTATGCGTCTTCAAGAACGGTGGCAGATGAGGGCGCATGGCCCTTGGTTCCGTTGCCTCAGGAGCTCCGTCCCTTGAGCTCCGACATGTACCGATGAACTGTCCAAAAGTTCTACGATCATGCCTTATATCCGACGCTTATTAGGCAGAGCGACCGTCACCTCCTCCGCTACCGCGAACGGTGCACGTCGACTGGACCACGGCGTCAACTGGGCCATGAATGTTCTAGTAAGTCCATGGATTCCCGATTTTCGAAGGGTTGCAGACCGGGTCCCAGGTTGCATTTCCCCGACGCTGTTCGTCCGAAGCCGTTCGACGCAAAATTAACCCTCCCAAGCTGGGCTTCAATGCTCCTTTTTTATCCCAACCCTGGACCACATCGATGTAGATGACGCGAAAAATCCACGTTAACGTTCCTTCCCGAATCTAACCCAACCCCCCTGCGTTGCTCCTCAAGGACGCGTTCCCTTATTTGCATCCCGATCAGGCGCGCAGGGAGGCACACGAATGCTGCTTCATCTGTCACGAGAAGTTCGACCCCGGTCTTGGTACAAAGGCCCAAGGAAGTTTCGAACAGTTCCGGGAACTGGTTCTTCAAGTTGCTAGCATCCAGGTGCAATGGCTCAGGAAGGGAATAGCCTCAGGAAGCTTTCCCCCGAGAAAATTACGAGAAAATCCCGGTGTCGTTGCGAAATCGTACGGAAACTTCGCTGATGGAAACGGTGGCGGAAGGCGTACAGGGTTTTTCCCTGGAGCCGAAGGTCGAGAGCACGACAGAGACCAACTGCTTGGAGTTCGACCGACACGTTCTTCCGATGAGCCCATTTCCCGGACACTTGCCGCTCGGGTGTTGAAGCACGGCCAGTTTGACCTTCAATGATTTCCATCACAGCCTTTCCACTTTCCGCGTGAAATCCTCCGTGATCCTCGTTGCTATAGGCGGCGTCTTGGTGACGGCATGTTTTGGAGGTGGTTTCCATTCATCGGGGGGCCCCGCACGAGTCTTCGAGTCCGATGATGTTTGATCATTCCTTCGAGCTCGTGATTTTCGGCTTTTCATCAGAACCACCGCGCGGAAACGGTTGAACGAGGTTCCGGTAGCCATCAGAAGGGCCGGAGAGTCTTGGATGTGTGGAATTCCTCATCTCGAACTCGACTACTTTGCAATTGCACAGATTGAGGATCTCTTCGGGCTCCGTGCCTGGTGCGGTCCGGATTTAGAGAATGTCATGAAGACGGCGGAAGAGATTTTCCGTCGGTCCGAACAATGTATTGAAAATCACTGAGAGGTGTTCGTAGGTTTCGTCCCCTGCTTTCTGCGGTGAGCCGAGCGCTTTCAAAAGTACCTTCACCCCGAGTGTTGGAGTATCCACACACTTCCCGATTATGCCCCGGTTCCTGCGGAGTGATTCCGGAAAAAGGTGATCGGAGCCCGGCTTGTAGCTGAAAGTTCCAACTAGAGACGCAGCGTTTGTCAGTGAAGTTGGGGGAGTAGCTTCATGGGATGTCGGAGCTTGCTCATGACTCGGCTCTTCCAGAATCTTCGTCAGAGATTCAAGGGTTTACAGCATGGCGTCGTCCGGCTGGTATACAGGCTGTCCTCTCGTGTGTAGGTTGGAGTCTCGATTCGCGTGATCTCAGAAGTCCTCGAGATTGACTCCGTTTGAATATTTTTCACAATTTCTTGCGGAAGAGTGGCGATGAATACTTAACGCCGTCAATCGGTTTTCGTTTTCGTTATCAGCGCTCTACGGCTCCTGATGGCCGAATTATCCTCGTTCGAAGTTGAGGGTCAGGGACTCGCGCTGTTACCCGATACCGAATAAGAAGCAGATTCGCTTCGACAGCCCTCATGTCACAATCGAAACTCACAGTATGTCTCAGTTATTGGTTACTGCCGTCGACTCACGAGACCTCGTGGTCGGGAGGGTGCCAATTGGATTGACAATGAGTTTGAGCTCTCACCTGCGACTGTGTGTACGCTGACATCACCTTCTAGATAAACTTTCGGAGCATGTAATCTGAGTTCGTGCGCCCCACTGAACTGAAGTATGTGCACTAGGGAATCCAGATTTCGGTCCCAGTATATTCTCGGCGACTTCCAATATGTTTCAACAAGTGCAATTGCGAAACAATTTTTGAATACGTCGTCTTCAATAACTGGAATTTTGAGGAAACGTCGAGAATAGTGGACTTTTCTTCCAATAATGGTACGAGACTCTCTCACCCAAGAACTCTGAACATGCGCGCGCAGAAGAAAGCGCGTGCGCGGACGGCGCACCTATAAGACGGGATGCGGAGTCATCCTTATTGCATGTCCCATCTGATCAGTCCAACCCGAGTTATCGCTCATTTTTCAGTGTGACAAATTATTTGCACCTCCTTCTATGAAAATCGAGGAATTGCCGGTAGATGGACAATTCCTCTGGCGACGATCATGAGCTATCGATTGTGATCACATGTTATTCTGAAGGTTCTCAGAATCACTTCAGCACAACTGGCTCGGGAACTGAAGTCGCGTTTTCGTGACTCTGCAGATCGACGGTTTCGATGAGATATCAAACAGGAGAAGAATTTTTTTTCGGGATATCGGGTGCATGCACGCAGTGGCATATTTGCAGCCGATCATCAAACTTCATCGACTCCTTGGCGGCTCCGTGTTATTGGAGCGCAGAGGTGATTGGCGCGCAGCCGTTTTTGGAGCGCAATCGATGAGAGCGCGATTGATTGGAGCGCGAGTAATTAGAGCGCAGGTTTTTGAAGCGCAAGTGAATGGGGCGCGAGTAATTGGAGTGCAATTATTTCCCGGAATCCTACCTCAGTCAAGTATTTCCCGCGAATAGTTAGTGTGCGAGTAAAAGCTGAAGCAGGTGACTCACGGACTCTTTTTTTTGTCGCCCGTTCAAACTTGGAAAACCGTCTCTCACTCAAATTCCAAGATGATCAGCTTTTACTCGCACACGAATTATTTCGCGGGGAATACTTGACTGATGTAGGATTCTGGAAAATACTTACGCTCCGATTACTCGCGCTCCAATCAATCGCGCTCTTATCGATTGCGCTCCAAAAACGGCTGCGCGCCAATCACCTCTGCGCTCCGCACAGTGTTCTCATGCTTCTAGCGCGCATGTTCAGCATCCAAAAAGGAGACAAAATAAGTCAAAGATACCGTGCATCCGCAGGGGGAAAGAAGCACAGGGCGTGAATTAGTTGGGGATTAGTTGAGAATTTCCATACCAGCGCTTGTGGCTTCAGGCGTTCGAATTATGAACCTTGTACTCGAAGACTTGACTGTCAACGTTGGCCTTCTAAGTGGCGGCACTATATCTGTGGGAAAGAAAAATGGTTCACTCGTAGGAATCTCGAAGAAGAGAACAGAAAGCGGAATAAGCTTGGACAAGGAAGAGGGCTCTCGACCCCGCACTAACCACGACCGAAATACAGGGCGGCGAATACACCGAATATCAGAGCTGCTCCAGTACCAGTAATTATATTAATTCTTCCCCGTCTGGATAGAGTCGACGGAACTCTATATCGGCCCTGAGTAACTGTAGGCGGAGATGGAGATTCGAGTTTAGTTCATCGAAACAGAACCAGTCGACTCAAGTGATCCTCACCTTTGCTTCGGGTCATCCTTGTACTTGCACTAGTTGAGGGATACACCGAGCTGGCACTGGCGATTGAGGTATGGCCCCGCCTGGTTACATTTTCTGAAGCAAGGATCGAGTTCTTGAAGGCGCTTCTGCCTTCAAAATTCCCAGCCTGAGGATCCCCTGTGAGAGGACCCCTGCTGAAAGAACTTTGACTCATGGCCTGTTTGGATTGCAGTGAACCCATGGACCTCTGGAGATTCGGTAAGACCGGGTGGCTGATCACGGAGTTTCGGGGATTAGTACCCATTAACTTTTGAGAGATCAAAGAGCTTCTCATCTTCGGATCGAGGGATCCGCTCGTGATCAAGGAGCTTCTCATCTTCGGATCGCTCGTGGTCAAGGAGCCTCTCATCTTAGGATCGACGGATCCGCTCTTGATAAGGGAGTTTTTAAGCACTTGACTGTGAGATTCGAGAATGATCGCGGAGCTCAAGAACTTCGGTTCGAAAGACTCTCGGGTGATTGAGTATTCCGGATCTCCGATTGCGCATCATGTGTTTTCGTCGTTTAAGGTCGGCGACGAGAAGTATAGCTGCCGGGGAGGAACAATGAAGCGTCCTTTATGCCCGTAGCGACTGTTGCATTCGGAAAATAGCGATTTCGGCGCGATTTTCACCGGGAGCCCAATCCTCCGCAGCAGCAGTTATAACCCGGTAAGTGTGTAAGACCTCAATTCAATAAGATGTTGAACTCTTAGAATTTTCAACCGATCAAAAGAATGAGCATTGCATCGAATGCACGCGACGTCAATAAGGGGCTTCAACAGATTTCAAGTCTCCAGGACACAGTGGAAAGCGACAGCGCAATCGACATGCGCAAATTCGGTCACCGTTACCTCAGGGAAGCTACTCGAGAAATTCGAAAAACTACAGCGCGACGCGGGCTATAGGCCTTCCCAGAAGTGAAGTTGCAAAAGAATTCATCACTCGTGAGCTCGGCTGGTCCTCATTCGGAGCGAGGGAAGCACAGAGCAAGATACTTGAAGAGAGTCGAAGTCATGCCGCAGGAGAGGCTGCCAAAAGCCGTACTGAACATGATGTCGATTGCGAGAATTTTCACCAAAGCGTAGGGTCGCACCGAAGTACTGAAAAACCAATATGACTGCAGCACAATCGGAGTCATCTACTCAGTCAGAGGCGAACCATGCCTTTAATTCTAACACCTTTAATTCTCAAATAAAAAAGAGGATTAGAGAACATCAGGAGGATCGCTGGAAGCAAGATATGTTGCTAAAACCCAGCCTAGAGTTCTACCGGCAAGGCAAACAGTGCCTCGGGATCAAGAGCTTCCTCTACGGCAATAGGAGAGGAGACGTCCTCCTAGAATTGGCAAGAGCCGGTAAGTAACCGTAGAAACACCACAAATATGAAGACCCACGAAAAAGCAAGATTTGCTTAAGATGCGGCGCCGGCGTATACGAAGAAACGAAGATCCGATGATCGATGCCCGGACGAAAGCGTGAGTGCAGATATAGAGGCTGCAAAGCATGACCGTCTACCACAGTGTTTCCCAATTAGTTTTCGGTATGCCCCACGCCCCACCGGACTGGATAGCTGCTAGATCGAATTCACGCAGTTTGTGACGGCCTGCATAATGTCGTACAAATGCTCCGCGAACAAATGCTCCCGATGAACCACGCAATGAATGATCATCAAGTCGGGCTCGCTGTCTTCGATCATTTTGAGAAAACCATTTTTTTCGATGATAGGTGCGCCATCAGCAAGTACATAGGACTATGTTTTCGGTTCCGGAAAAAACGCCGTGAATGTCGCTTGAAGTTTCAGATGTTTCGAAAGCTCGACAAAACAGCACTTATTTCGCCAGATGCTGCTTCACTATCTCTTTTCGTCGATTAGTCCGTCTGTAGGGACAATGACCGCGATTTCATTATCTCAAAATTGGTGCCTATTCCGTCAATTCTCGGAGAATCGATCGGATTGGGGTTCAACTACTTCTCCGACTCTGAAATCGTTATCGGCGAGCTTTCCGACTTCTTTCTGATGAATACGGAACCGAAAGATTGTTCTGGGGATTCCCTCGTTTCCATTTCAGTCGATCCACAGGGTTCAATAAAGGACGGAATAGATTTCGATGTCATGGAGCTTGACGACTTCATTCCCGTGGAGGCTGGAAGTGATATTATTTTTTCGTGGACGGAATTGGAATATGGACGCATCGAAACACAAGTTTTATGGTACAAACCCAACCCAAAACGCCGTGCCCCACCGATAAAAATCCAAGCCCAACAAGGTGAAAACCAGTGTATCTACGAAAGCTGATGAAGAGCTTCTGGAACTCGCAAAGGGTTCTTCTCTGGAAGCCACTCTTAGTCAAACTGAGTTGTTTGAATCCTGCCAGTCAGTCCGAGACCGCCGATTCTATCCGAAGAAGCCCTAAGATCGCTGTTGCCTTCACCTCTTCTCATCTTTGTGAAACGGGGTTCTCAGCAATGGTAGGCATCAAAACGAAGGTTCGAAATAGACTTCAAGTTACCAACTCCCGCCGCCTTAAATTGACTCGACTAGAAATCGACTTTGGAGACGTCATACAAAAGAATCGCAAACAAGATCATCCTTCACACGGTCATTAAGGTATGAGCGGAGTTATCGAATAATGAAGATGAGTACGAAAGAACATGGGGAAAATCTGTCATGAATGGGTCAGGGATATAGCTGATATTTCCATCGTATACTTTCTCGCTGGGTTGTTACGCCCCAGATGACCCCGCACTCGGCAGTTGTCAGACTGAGTCTCATATCCATCGACCAGGATACAAAATCCTGAATGGTCAATTGAAGCGTATCACAGTCTTCCAAACGATGACTTGGCACGTACAACATCGTCAGCGTATATTACACATCGGACTTTGCTCGGTAGAATTCGAGTTAGACTATCTTTGTACAGCATGAACAGAAGGCTTCCCAGAACGGTCCCATGGGGACAGCCGCAAACAACCCTCTCTAGACTCGATAGACGGTGTGCACCCATTATCCCGGAAACCCATCATCCCGACAACCATCCCAGATAACCCAGCATCCCGAAAACCCATTATCCCGACTACCCTTTCCCTCAATCCGAATCTCACACGAAGAGAGCGAACCTTCTGTGCCGGATGTGAGGTCCAAATAGGGTATTCAGAATATCCAGATAGAAGAAGAACAGAGGAAACCGAGCTGCTGACTTTATACTGCTGGCTTCCGGGAGTTCAGACGATGTCTACCGTGACGTTGTCTGTGTCTCTCACCCGTGCTATTCGTAGATTTTTATCTCTATGGTAATCACAGTGAACTCACATGATCGCAACAGATTTTGGTATCCCAACAAGAACTCGGTAAAATCTACAGTATAGACTATGTTGTGGGAGACCTGGTCCTTCGATCCCTCCGCAGATTGTAGCCAACCAGCCTGACGCTATCCGCAAGAAACGTTGCATTGGATTCGTAGTCAGTTGTCAGCCCTGCAGTTCATTGAAGAAACGATATTTCTTCCGCATCGGAGGTGGCTTCTCTGTCGCTGCGTTGAGAAATAGCCTCTGCAAACGATACGTCACTTTGTCTTGTTTGAGATGCCGCATCATCTCTAGCATAGAATCCGCAGAGAAGGTCCGCTGTCTTCGAGCGACGTTCGGATTGAGAGAAAGGGTAGTCGGGATAATGGGTTTTCGGGATGATGGGTTATCTGGGATGGTTGTCGGGATAATGGGTTTTCGGGATAGTGGGCTACAATCCGACAGACGATCGCCAACCCGGACCTGGAACGTTCGATTCCTGAGAAAATCAGATATCCAACGAAGAACTCGACCGCCGACTCCCTTGTTGTGGAGGACGGAGAGTAAGTGGTCGTGTGGCATCGTTTCGAAGGCACTTTTGAAGTCAAAATATACGACCGCAACCGGTGTCCCATTGTTGATCGACAGAGCTACGTCATTGAAGAACGTCCAGCGGCGTAGCGAGGCCATTTGCCGCCCGGGGCGGAAGCTCAAAATGCTGCCCCCTCTCTCTCCTTCTTTCTTCCTCTATACGTCTCTGAGTCTCTCACTCAGACACTTCTTCCCCTGGGGGTCAAAATATTATCAAGCGATTTCTGTTGACTTCTGTTGCTCATATGTTCTATTTATTCTGGAATGGCACACATGAAATGAAGGTGTGACATTCGACCTTCCGGCAGCAGCGATATACATCTTCTTTCTCGATCATCGGAAAGCGCCAGACCGTAGTCGGCACCAGCTTTAAGGTGTAGTTCCTCGCGAATTCTCTGTCGGAGTGCCGATGCCATCTTTTTTGCCAACGCGCACAAGGCTCCAGCGTGATGCTTCCTCTGACGGATTCGGGATCCGTTGTGCCGCTCCCGACATCATCGGAGCGAATTCCACCCGGGGCAGTCCGCCTCCCCTCGCTTCGCCACTGAGAACGTCAGCAGACAGTCCAACGCGCATCTGTGCCTTCTATACGCAAAGTGGTTGTCGGCGATCAAGCCCTGGCGCTCCGCATTGGAAATTACAGCATCACATATGATACGCTCCATAACCTTGCTCGACACGGCGGTTAGCGACACTGGTCTTCTATTTCTGACGTCAGTCTTCTTCCCAGACTCGGGTACAGGGGCGATCCAAGCCTTGAGGTAGATTTCAGGCACCAGGTGCTCATTCAAGGATTTCCGAAAGATGATGCTCAGCGGTAGAGCTAGACCCATGGCGGTCATCTTGAAGACGATGGCAGGAATGCCCTCAGGTGAGGAGCTCAGCTTGGCCTCGAGCTTCGTCAGTTGCTTGTGAACATTCAGTTCAGACGGGTCGACCCTTATATATCGATACTCAACCCTCGTTATTTCGGTCGAGATGGGGACGGCCGACAGAGAATTAGGCGGATGACAAAGCGATTATACCGAACGGAAATGCTCCCTGAGGATCTCGGATTTCTCTCGGTTATCAGTATCGTTGGTGCCATCTTCACCGACGATAACAGCGAGATCACTCTTGCACTTCAGCCGTTTAGCAATATAGCCACAGAATCGTTCTCTACTTCCTGCACCACCGATCTGCTGCTCAAGGAGGCAGCACCGCCGCAGAGAGGCACGCTCAAGTTTTCTCCCGATCGTTTTCCTTCGTATTTCATCGTCTCCATGTTCAAGTCCCCGAATCAGGCGTTCGACACCCTTCGATACACTTCCTCACCTTCTAGCCGATCAACCTGGCACGTACAAATCAAGCAGTATACCTTTCATCTATTATACATCTCGTCAACAGTCATATCAGGAGATAGTTCCTAGTCCAGTCAATCTTCAACAGTTCGTCAGTCATCCGCTCGTAATCGCCTCGAACCCAGTCTCTATCGTCGCAACCGGATTGTTTCCTATCTACCGTTGGCAATAAGAATTGCAACGCCTGAAATGGTCAGAGTTCACCGGCCCATTGCTGGCGCGAATATCGCTCGCTTCAATGTATTCATTACTACAGAATCAGGTCCACAACAGTGCCAGAGGACGGACGGGTTAGCTCATCTGCTAGTTGATCCAGGCTGTTTGTCGTACAGAACTTGAGGAAAAGTCTCTTTGGGAGCGCATTCGTTACCACATCGCTGTTCAATCCAATCGATATTAGGGCGGATGAAATCACCTACTACAACTACTGAGTCAGCAGTGTCGCATAGTTTCTCCAACTGCTCGACGAGATTTTGAATTGATATAAAAAATTCCCGGGACCCTCTGTACCGGGGCTGTATGCAACTATGATTCTGCAAGCTACATTCCCGCGGTCGAGAATATCTACGCAGACTGATTCAGAATCATTCGCTGATATTTCAATCTGTACACACTTGATATCATGTCTAACCAACGGCAGAACGCCACCGCCCCTCCGTCCTCTGTCAAGTCGGAACACGGAAAAGTTACCACCATGGGGGAGTTCTGCATTAATAATGTTTTATTGAGCTGTAGAAGATGCTCTTACCTTTCTCAATGATGATCTCGAACTGAACGTGAACAATGTCTTCACCATGAGCGAGGTTTTCCAACACCAGGCCCTCGAGCTCGACAGAGTATCACCATGGAGGAATTCCGAAAGCCACGGAAGTAAAATGCCCGGTTCCAACTCAAGGTCGCCTCGAAACCTGGAGATTCCAGTGGTGTCATTGCTCATCGAAATCCCACTAATCCGAATGGACGTCCATCAGATGTTTGCAACGCGTCGAGTTCGCACTCTCCGTAGATATCCCATCTACCTACGGTCCCCCGAGTTGCGCACCCGATATCGACAAAATGATTCTATAAAGTAATGAATTGACAATTGCTGTGAGTATCAACAAAGAATAGTTCAAAAATTGAAACGCAATCACTACCGGCTTATCATTTCATGGACGAATATGGTTGGGAATATCATGCTGAGACAATCGTTCGAGTCTGTCTGTTTCCAACTTCTTTCTAACTTCTCAGAAACGAGGATATTAGCCGCGGAATCGATCGCGGTTATCCGCGGTTAACCGCAAAACGCGTTTCTCTGAATTGTGTTTTTTTGCGAGGCCCAGTCATAACCCATTCTTGGTCACCAAAGGTGAGACTGAAAAAAAACTCTGGACGGACCCGATTCAATTCGAATGCCCAGCATGGATCATCTTCATCATTGTTTTCATTTTTCGCCTGATAAAACTCAGTTTTGAGATTCGAGTGCTAACGTTTTTTTCGGAATGGTTTTCCCGTGAGCGGAAAATCATCTCTCAATACGCTGACCGAATCACGAGCTCTTTTTTCTTCCCCCAAGCAAGTTTCGTCGTTAGCGGGTGTGATATTCGGGCCATATCGAACTAGATGCCCGCCGGTCGTCAGGTCAGACGCTGATGCTGCGGCTTGTTGGAGTTGACTGATCAAGTTGACTTTCCAAATACAACCTCTTCACAGAATCTGATGAAACCAATCGATACCAACGAGACATAAGATGCAAACGCTCCTCCGCTTGGATCCCAGTCCATCTGTGCCGTAGCGATTGCCTTGTTTGTGGGAGTGCTCCATGTAGTCTACAGTAGTCTGTTCTCTGATGATGTGAGATGGGTGTTCCATCCGGCTATCTGTCGGCAGAGTATTGACAACTGGTGTTGAGTTCGGAACAATTTGAAGTGAGACCAGCCTTCAGTCCCCTTTGTGCGTTAGAGATCGGACGGCGACCATGACTCGTTCACTCTGAGCTGACAACAGTGCTGAATCATTGAACGAATTTAGGATGGATCCGAGTTGGCTCGAATGCCGCTCCAAAAGGAAATACTCGCCATTATTCACTTTCCAGGTGAATACTCACAGACTAGGCTTTCAGAAACATATTCTCAAGTTCTCTCCAATCTAGGATGAAATTAAGAAGAGCCGAGTTCATCGGACTCCGCCAATTCTATCCGTTCCTTCCGAATTCGATTGTACCGCTGTCAATATGCGGAGAATACGCTAAATCAATTGAGTGAGGAAACGATTCGCGAGTGGAGGTTGGCGCTATACTTCTGTGCCTAGCCGATTTCTGGATACGTGGGACTTTGCTTCGGTAGCTACTCAAGGAGTCATGCACTGATGTTATCAGTGTTCGACATACTTTTGAAGGGTCGAAATCAATACTCCTCGAGACAATGCTCTTCATCTCGAGTCCACCGGGATCTCACCGCAAAGACGAGCTTATATTGAATGACTCAAACTATCTCACTGGAAGTACTGCTATAAAGCCATTCAAATTCCGTTCTATGTTGGTTTCAGAAACGGCTGCGGCATTTGAGAGAAATAGGCTTTCGGAATTTGGTAATCCCCGAGCACTGTCGACAGGTTCACCTCAGGCTTCTAGACTCTAATGAGGATTTAATTTGCGACGGAGGTTCCCTTGATGCTACGAAGGATCCGCATTGGAAAAACCTGAATATTGGAGGAAAGCCGACCAGCAGAGGTACCTTCTTCTTCTGGAAGCAAAGAAAACCCAAATCTTCTTCTCATGGGTTATCCTTTCACTCCCTTGTGTAATTCTAAACTCAATGCGAGATAATTGTTCCGTAGACACGAAGTTGATAATAATCGAAGCGGCTCCCGTGAACACTGTTTCTGTTTGCAGATGTCATCGTTCACGTTCTCGCCGATGAGCAACTCATACTGGAATGGAGATTATATTTCTCGGGTTTGATATTCATCTCCAGGCATTTGCCGAATGCCTCAGTTCTCTTCGCGCCGAATTCAATGCTCGTGATGTTTGCCGAGGGAGTCTATTGTGATAAATCATGCTTCGATATCTGTGATACAATGAAACCTGGCAATCAGGTTCGTGTGTTAGTGAGAAAAGGCGCCCCAGATGCGTGTTGCACAAATCTGTTTCTCGAGGTGTTTTCAAAATTCTTCGCATGATTATCTCGAGAAAATTATGAGCCGGTGCTTATCGTCATCATTTCCGACTTCTGACCTCTGTTTCTCTTCGAAGGCGGGCTGCAACCCGTCCGGCGGTGTGCTTGTGAACGCGGAGGCGCTCTGTGATGTTCGTTGCTCGATAACTGTGGAGACGAGACGACTCAAGAAATCTTAAGGAATAAACGCTTTCAACCGGTAAGATTACTCATTTTCCTACACGCCGAACGCTAACCAGTTTCAGGGCTCCAACACAGTTGATGACTGGAAAACCATTCCTGCTTGAATCCCCTGGATGTCTCTGAGAGGCCTTCTCATCCAGTGATCTGGGAATAGTTCTTGAGCGGAGACGCGAGGTCCAAGAAAATGAGAACCCTGAAAATTTTTCACAGTGTCGCCGTCTGCCGGAATCAAATACAATTGTGCAAATCTTCTTATTCATTCCAGATTGTACACGAACGAGAGAGCGATTATACGGACTGCTGTCAATGCGCACAATTTGAGGCGCAGTCTTGAAAGTCGAATCGACGCTGAAATCGAATCGCCTTCGGAGGAGCTGCATAGTCTGATCGAGTCTGCCCGTGTCCAGTGTAGAGCGTTACGAAGTCTACTCAGAGAACGCTCTCAGCTCCTGGACAAGGAGAGCAAACAGATGATCATGGAGGAGAATATCGTTCTGCAGAAACGTGAGCAGAACCCGGTGCTTATTCGTGTAGAGACAGAAGGAGGAATTATTCCTGGCAATACCGAGGTTTTGAGGAAAAGCTTCCAATTTATCCGTGTTATTGCAGAGGACGAACTTGCGGCGAGCAAAGATGCGTTAGAGGAGCTGAAAGAGAACCTCTATCGCGAAAGAGAAACGGTTAAACAAATCAAGCGCGATTTGGAATCGTTACCTCTATTACAACGGCAGTTAGCTTTGATATGTGAGCTCGACGACTACATTTATCCTGTTCGACAGGTGAGCTACTCCGGAGGATTGCATAGCCATTTTAATGCTGGCGGGAGAGGAAAGAATATTGGAGAAGAAAGGAAACTAACAAAAACTTTCAGGTGCCGAAGGGTTACACCGTATGTTCCGTGTTCATTCCATCATCACTGAGCGACCTCAGAGATCCAAAGAAAGGTGAGTTTTCCGGCGCATGTCAACTCTTGAGGTCTTTTTTAAACGCCTGCTCTGATACATGAACCTTAATGCGGACACCATTGCAGTTCCGGACGATCAGGTCGTGTCAACTGGCATGGCCTACCTGTTCCATCTGGTTACAATGCTCTCTACATTCACTGGAGTGCCTCTCATATATCCGCTTAGGTATGAGAAGAACAATCCAGTTGTGGTCGATGTTAGCCTCGATTCCTTCCACCACAAAGAGTGAGTTATGAATTACTGTTAATTGAGACGAAAGTTCGTGTTATCATTTAACTATGATCCCTTCACCATGGGGAATCGTATGAAAATCAATAGGAACAAGTGGTAGAAGTGAGGTAAAGGTATTAAATGTCCAAAATTTGATTGCAGATTCCCGTTGTGGGTCAAAGGAAAGGATAGGTTATACTTCGAGCACGCAGTTCCTTTGCTCGCACTGAACGTAGCAGATCTCCGAATTCAATTCAAACTTCCCTCCATGAGAGGAAGGTTGATGCCTGGACTTTGGAATCTCGTCAGACACTTCCGTCAGGAACAAGCGCGCTTAGGGTGAGTTCGACGAGCAATCGAACTCTCGGCATCAGGCTCCAAATACATGTACATACACTGAAATATTGGTTCGGTTCTCGTGGAATATTCCCGGGCCGAATACGGGTCATTGGAAGAGTACTAAAATTCTCAATTTCCATGTTTTCGGATCAGGCCGATCGAATCTGGCGATATCGATATTTGTGTATCGACTCACATAACAGCGGACGATTGGATGACGCCCTCCCTCAGCAATACGCCTGAACATAGCTCTCCAATAGGAACTCCTCGGCTCAGTCTGCGAATACATTCCGTGCCCAATCTAGTGTCACACAGCGGGGACTCGTTAGAAATCGACTCGGGAGCAGCTAGCGATCACGTCAGCTGATGATTTCAACAGAGACCCCGGTAGAAAGCAAACTAATTTGATGATAGCTAGACAAGGAATAAATCCAAAGTTTTGTTATCTGAAAATGGCGATCATCATCTATGCTAGAAGAACACGATACCACGTCATCTGAAGCTCGGCTTTCTTTTGAAATCACCCGGAGTACATCCTAGGCGTGTGGCTGTCGCAGCATCAGAATTCATCAACCTCGCCCCACTAGATGGAACTCTCCGAGAATGAGATAGATCTGTATCGAGTATGATGTGACACCGGTATCCACGGAGGATGTTCTGCGAAAAATCGATACAAGACAGAAATCTGGTTGTCAATTCAACGTCATCGATACGATTCGTTCTACCCTAACGGAATGCACCTAGGATTTAGTGAAAAAAATTTCCGTCCTTTTGAGCGGGAAACGGAATTGTACCGGAACTTTCGAGGGTCTCTGAAGGCAAGGAGATCGTGTTCCCCACTCTCGGCAAAGAAAATCATCATCCTATTCAAGATTCTGTCGGTCAAATCGATTTTCCGGAACTGTCGTCCCCAGTTCATTTTGAACGGTTTCCTCGAGAACATAATATACGTTCCTATGATTGAGAGACCGGTACCGTACTTTAGTCTCGAAATAACGGCTCTCTCCCTTTCGTCTGTCCTTCAGATTCGCAAGCATAGTTCAATCAAGAAATGTCGAAGGACAGGAAATCTTCTAGACTTTGAAATTGATACACAAGTAAAGGTCTACCGATAATCATGAAATTCTGCGGAAATCACGAGGAAATCGGAATCTTGGATTTTTGGATTTCGACTTTTCAGTTTAGGACGGTCTATACGACCAATGAAATGGTCGACTTTACGACGACTCTGTCTCCAAATGATTCGCACAATCAAGCTTTCAAGATGAGGGCGTTCTGCCATTGAGAAAAGATTTCAGTCCTAATTCCGCCCTCGACGGAATCGGAATATGAGATGAGAAACGAAAATCGGATCGCGGTTGATCTTGCTGGGAAAATACTCATTTTCTTTGTCATCGTGTCTTGTCTATAAGCCATGTGAAGTTGAATCGAGTCAAAAAAGATACCAGGCTAATTTGTCGGGATCGTGCTCTGCTGATAAATTGTTTTTGAATATGTTCGCATTCACTTCTTTGCCCTCGTAAGGCGGCAACCCCAACTCCTCCAACTGGACATCTTTGAAGATCACATCATGAAAGTCGACAATTCTGAACCACGCATGTTGCTTCACTTCCCCCACGCCCCCTTCTTTCGTTCCGATCCGCTTCAAGTGATCCTTCTCTAACAGTTTTTTTATCAAATCTTTTGCTTCTTTGCTGAGCTGAGACTCGTCCACACCCTGAAGGGGCTACTGAATTTTCTTCTTGATCTCTGCCTTCGGTTCTTTGACTTCAGAGAATGGCTTCTTACCAAGGAGCATTTCATACATAGAAACTCCGAGCGCCCACCAATCGACGGCTTCCGTGTAAAATTCGCCTCTATACATCTCTGGTGAGCAATAGTCGTGAGTTCCAGCAAAATGATTCAGATTTCCGCTGGCCCTCACGGCGAGCCCGAAATCACCTATCTTGAGGCGACCTCCATCATAGATCAGACAATTGTCCGGCTTGAAGTCGCGGTGAACGATGCTGCATGCATGAATATATTCTAGTGCGCAAACCATCTGGCTTACTATTTTCACGCATTTTTCCTCTGAGAAGCTCGTGAATTCCTTCAGGAATCTGCGCAGGTCGCCGTAAGCTGCGAGATCCAAATACAGATAGGCATTCACAGCGTCCGTCCATTTACCAATGATTCGACAGATGAAATCGCTATCCATTGAACACAAGAACATTCGCTCGAAACAGGCACCGTGTATACTTGACGGAGTCATGAATAGTTTCACGATAACTTTCAGTGCCACTTGTTGCCCATTTTTTTCAGCTTTATATACCCTTCCGTAACCACCGCTTCCCAGGAGCTCCAATGGTTTGTAATCCTTGATATCTAAGGCCTCGCAGTCGCGAGAACCCAAGTTCTCGTGAAATCCTTTTGCAGTAGCTTTCAGTTGAGATTCATACCGTTCTAAGTCTTTCGCTTTTCTATCAAGACGCGGTGGAAGCATCGTTATCCCAGGTAACCGAAGATGCAACCAGTCGAACGGGTCATGAGAAGGGCTGAAAGTTTGTCGCGAAGCGCGACTTTTCCGCGATTGTCGCGACTTTTTCTTGGCGATTCTCCATATCGCCTCCAGTGGATCGTTGGGAACCGCGATTTTCCGCGATTTATGCTTCTTTGCCGCGACAGTTTTGGGGGCTGACTTGGCGGAATGACTCTCGGGACGGCACTGCAATTTCCCTAAAACCTGAAACAACAAACAAGTTCAATTGATCCCCAGTCTGGAAAATAATTTTTAGAAACTACAAAACCTCCATTAGGCAGTTGGTTCATCGGGCAAATTTTGCCACGCGTACTCAAAACACAGCTGACAGCCACTCAAACATTTTCAAGTCACAAAAAGTGTATGAGTGTCCTCGTAGATGAGAGTTAACATCGAATGCCATGACAAAGTTTGTATTTGGGATCAGGTTTCAACAACATGATTGTATGAATGCCCATCGATAATCGCATCGCTCTTGCTCGGATTCCTTAACATCTATAGCTGGCGAGAGAATATCACATGATTCTATGGTAGTTAAGTGCTCGGCTCTTCCTTCGTGTAGGGAGCGAGATACTTCTCGACTCTCGCGTTGAATTACTATGGCGTGTGGAAAAGTACAAGTGATTTTGAGACGAAAACTTACTCCGACGCTGGGAAGACGAAACCCCCCGCCCCCCGCGAGGGGATCGATGCCAGATGTTGTCAAAGTTTTCGACGGATTGCCTCAAGGAAGCTACTACCTACCCTAAAACTTGGGAAACTCCGCTACATACTCCCAAACTTTTCTATTTGGTGAGAGGAAGCTTGTCAGAAAATACGTCGATTCAGAGGGAAAAAAATTGAAACCGGCAACGGAATAGGGAGGAAATTGTCATTTGGGGTTCAGACGTTGATTCCACTCAAAGCAATCAATTTCCATGCTTTTTTTCGTCAATTCGACGCCTCTCGAAGAACCTTTCCAGTATTGCTGGGGAACTCAACTGTTTCCTGCACATGTCTCAAGTTTACCGCGAAAAACTTTAAAAAAGCGAGCGGACTTCCCGAGCGTCACGTGAGAACGAGCATTTACATGCATGTTCCGAATAGCGCATCTGTGCGATTCCCGCTGTTGAATTTGGATTATTCGCATTTCGGGACAAGTATAACAAGCCGAGACGGATGCCTTCGGCCCTCCGCTAGAGGCCTATGGCCTGTGTTTCGGAGGTTCTAGGCACCGGAGGTACCTAGGTAGCCCTCCGCTACCAGAAGCCCTGGAGAATCTTATTCGACATTTGCCTTGACAGAGATGGGAACCATGGAAACCATCTCTGAAGAAGTCGGCCTTCTGGTACCAGAGGTCCGCTACCAGATGAGATTCGAACCAGCGACCTGCCGCTCGAGAATGTGGTACCACGAGTCAACATGCCCAACCGAATCTGCACGCGACGTGCAGACCGCTCAGACCACTCGGCTATCGCGTCGGTGATTTCTTCATCTCGCAGAGTTATCTGCGGTTAACGTCCTGCTTCACGGTCCATGCTCTGCGCATCTGGTTGTGGAAAACATATGACATGAGTGACAGCCAGGTTTCTCAAATCTCCGGCTCGGGCAGTAGAGGTACCTTTCTGGTGCCAATTTGCAGCAGATTGAAGGGGCTACATCATGGCTTACGGTTTGAGATTTGATTTCCGACCTTGGGGAGATACAACTTGACTCCGAGTTCTGAACAAAACCAAAGCCTTCTCGAATAATGAGGGGAGCCGAGCTTGGAAAGCCAGTGCGCCCGCGGCGAGCATCGGTCTCGGCTGCTCTGTTGTGCACACGAGTCTCCCAAGCTTTTAAACAGCCCGACCGCATAGTAGGTTGCGTGACGCAGGGTTCAGCACAAGGATGGTTTTTTTGCGATGCCGACCTGCATGCTGCACTCCTGCCCTGAAGTAAACCAGTGGAAAATATTTCTTCCCATCGGCCTGCGTGCACCCCTCTTCGAAGGACTGTAACGTGGGGGCGCCCAAGGCGTGGATCGCTGGGATGTCGGCCCCGCAGCCTGCTCGGAACGAAATCGGGCGGTTGTCGATAAGGACCTCTACCATCTTCCGACCTTCAGCCAACTCGTGACCCGAGAGCACCGATGAAATCTGCACTGAATTAGTCCGAACCTTTTTCTCAGAACGACAAACACTCTTGTGACACTCGAAGCACTTTGTACGGGCAGTCCTTCCGGGTGTATCCTTCGCCAAAGTTCCAGCAGGGCCCGGCCTTCGTTGCTTGCTGCGCTTGTCGGTCCGGCTGCCTTGCGTGAAGATGTGTCCGGCGCAGCACGCTTTGGGTGAGTTGCTACCTTTGCGCTCCCAACCTGTCTTGCTACTGCACCTCGTTTGTCGGTGATCTTCGAATCGCGGGTCCGGGTTTCGTAGCGCTCCATGAGTTTTCGCAGCTCGTCGATGGTAATCTCCGGCTAGTCGTCCAAAGCGCGAATGATCACCGCCCGCAACTGCTGGTACGAGGCGTCTGGGATTGACAGTAGAAGAATGAAAGCTTTGAACTGAGTCAGGATCAAAATGTCGAACTCGAACTCATCCCCTTTTAGATCAGCTCTCAACCAGCAGCGTGTCAAGACTACGACGGCACAGACTTTGCCGATGATTGAACACGTCCTCTTCAGTGCGCGGCATCATAGCATCATGGATTCATTGCTCATTGCCCAATGCTAAGTACGCTTGAAATGCTGCGATGCTCCAGACATCGCTACACCAAAAAAGCTCCATAAGGAAGATTGAAAATGAATTCGAAGAGCGCCCCCATTGAGTTGCGGCTTTCAGCAGAGATCATCGACATCATTGCTTCCATTTAAGGGTGGGCTGCTTGTAGCAGAAAGAAACACTCCCCCGACAAGTCGGCGCCAGCGGCGCGCAGATTCAAAGTTCACATAGTGGAGGGTGGCCACTGTCTCAAAAAGACTGCCGAAAGCGGGTCTGGAAGTTCGCACGGGGCAAGATAGCGTGGGGGGATCGAGTGACGTTGAGTTAGGCTAGAATTTCAAAGCCAGCGCATCGAAGCGAGTCCATGTGAGCTTTAGAGCCGGACAGCTTTCAGAGCCAGCGCACCAAGAGCCAGCCTGCCTGGCCGTTCTCCTCTCCCGCCATCTAACTCGCCACTTCGGCGAGTCTCGGCTGTGCTAGGATTGACTACGGCTGCCTGCATCACTGCCGGCATTTCATCTGAGCACTTCGCGCTGCGGTCTGCATAGACACCCTCTTCTTTGCGTTCAACGAGAAGCTCGAGCGACATTAAGCTCTATTCTCCTGTTTCAAGGAGACAGATTTACGTCGAACGAACTCCGCGTCTGGTCTTTCGAATGAACTCAAACGTTTCCACACTTCGCGAGGTGAGTATGGACAAACCTACGGAGTGACACTAGTCCAAGTGTCAGATCCATTTTCTCGAAACATCTCTCTTTCGATTTCTAACTGGAGATTGCATTCTGCATTACACGTTCGGTGGCCTTCTGCTCTCACAAGAATCTCATTGATCTGTTTGGAAATTGATAACCGAGCTTACAGACTGCTCCCAGGCTGCCATGTGGCAGGAGGGCCGCCTCATCTACGCAGTGTGCAGCAACCATATTTTTGCCGGTTGGAACATTGGAATTGGTTCTGAGAGTACTGATTAAAGATGAACTTTTTAAAACCAGCAGAAATTTGGTGCTTCTTAGATCCCCTAGATAGCTCCGTCGGGCTTTGCCGCCTGTGAGCATGGAAAAACAATCTTCTTTATGCTTGACCTTGAATCGGGCTTCGGTCGGCGAACTGTGGGGCCTCTGACTCCCCGATGCTTCCAAAACAAGTCGCAAACATCAAGCTATGTAGCGTTGTTTGGAATTTGTACGAGTGAGATTTGGCAGAGTTTCGACACGAACAAATCGCGTAGAACATTCTAGAAGCGCCCCAGCTCCCCCCCGGATGCTGCGGGGTAGGGGCCCAAAAACTTCCGCCGAGGAGCGCCATCTGGCCGTCTCTTTTTGGCGACATCTGAAGTTCCTCTCGGCGACTCCTCTTTTTAGAACGATAAAGGACGAAAAAAACAATTCCGATTCTTATGAAGAATTCGTGCAGAAATGTGTTCTGCTGGGAAAGTAGAGTTGTTCTCCCAAGCTTTGAGCTCATCTGTTACTGTACACCGCCACGGCATCACTTGACAAACTGGAAACGACTGGCTCGGCTGATTACTCTCGTTAGTGTTGGATAATCGTTCGGTATCGGACTTCGAGAGGGAGAGTATTTGACTATGACGAGTTCATAGGACCACGGACCGGTTTTACGATCTTCAAAAGCTCGGAATATCGGGCCCTCAAGGTCGCGGTTGATCCGGCGATTGACAATCTTGCGAGATTCTCTTTTTTCGAGTTTCACCATGAAATCATATCATTGGTGCGGCGGGGTACTAGTTAGTAAATCATTGCTGCTTACTTTCCTACTGACTGAAACGGCCCTGATTTCGCAGGCTCGCAGTGTGGTACGTCCCAGGGTGGCCAAGCCCCTCGCGTATAAGCCGAGGGCTCTGATACTGAGAAAGAAGGTCGAACCTCCAGGAGAAAGCAGCGGGAAACGCACGAGCGCATCCCACGTCGCTTGGGGTAAGTTGACATCCGTCCCTTAATCTGAATTATGAGCTTTATGAGGGAATGAGAGACTTGGGAGAGTGTAGCTAGTCCTAAAATCTAGCCGCTGCTCGCTTCCATGGGTTGAAAACCCCGATCGACCGATCGACAATCTGTCTGACTCATTCCCGAGTGCGGACTCGTATTCCCAAGACATGGTTCCGCGCTGCCGGATCGGTGGCAGTGAACTACATACACTGTTGGGGGAAACAACCGAACGATTAGTCGCGAACAGTTTTTTCTGCCCGGTTTCCACTTCCGCCGAAGGCGAACACGATTGTTTTGGTCGAACATGACGCGCTCCGAGGCAAATTTCGACATAAGCAACTTCTGTGTTGAGCGCGAATGAGAAGAGGACCCTCAGAATTTCAAAATGTGACGCCACTGCATCACAGAACAGATGTTTCTGAGCTTTCCGAAATTGTTGATGCGAGCTAAAATGGATTAGATCGACGGTGACGAATAAGTTTTCGTACTCTCTGACCGATATGGCCAGTCATAATGTGGAGCTCGTTGACGTGAACGAGTCAATGGCAACACGTATGTCGCCTTCTTTCTGTGGCCGAATGATTCAAAGTTCGATCGCAATATATCGACTATGGGATCGCGAAGCTGTGCCGGCTTCGGTTTCTGGGGGGCCGGATTTGCACAACGCGGACGTCTTTCAAGGCCATGGCGTGTATGGCAAGCGAGCTCCGTTATAATCCTGCCGGCGACCGGCAATTCGCTAAACTCAGCTTGTTTTCGTCTCGGAGAAGCATGCGGCCAAAGTCGGTCGCTCAGTCGGTGTTTCCTCCCGCCAGCCGCCCAGCAGCAAGCTAGCCATCCAGTCTGCGCGATCGTTTGTTCGTTCGCTCGCTCGCTCGTCCGTTCGTTTCTCAACTCGCGCTCTCGCCTGTTTCGTCGGCTGTTCGGAAGCCTCGTGCACCCTGTGATAAGCTATAATAATGAATCTGATGGAAATCGCTCGATTCACGGACAGCTACTGCGCAGAAAAAAGTCCTCTGACGACGAACGAGTTTGTCGGGCTTTGATGATTCACATATCGAGGACGTTGGAGACTTCTCGATTTTCAGAATTTTATCTCGGCTTCCGGTCCAACAGTGCTTTGGTTAGTTTGGAATCAAAGTCGCTCTAACTACACTTTCGGCTCAAAAACATTCAAGTGAGAATTTTACTCTTGGGAGAAATTTGACGCTTCTCGCATGACCGAAACTCTAAACTACGCCTGAGGAAGGCTTCGATGATG
The DNA here is from genome assembly GCA_021527715.1 of Neoseiulus cucumeris. Taxonomy (NCBI): domain Eukaryota; kingdom Metazoa; phylum Arthropoda; class Arachnida; order Mesostigmata; family Phytoseiidae; genus Neoseiulus; species Neoseiulus cucumeris. Next base: position 2,061,399 of record JAJSRV010000019.1, read on the forward strand.
ATTCCGTGAAGGAAAATGAGATTAGCGAACTGAGCCGGCGAAGGCGGACAAAATATCGAAATCGTCCGCGAGAAGGCAAAATTCTGGAGCCACCAAGTGTATTCGGTGATGAAGTCACCAGTTTGACTCGATCAAGTGTGAGCGCAGCCGTCTGATTCTTTTGTCGCCGGATTCCCATATCTAGACGTGAAAAGCTTCGTCGATCGTCTGAAGCTTTGGCCGCTCACCCATCTCTGGCCTTGTTCTGTTGGATTCGAGAAATCATTTTGTTAGTTGATTTAGCGGTGGCACTTGAGCGGCTGTCCGATTTCCGTAGTCGATGGTCCGATGAGGAAACCGGTTCCATGACTGCCGCGCGCCTAAGTTTGAGCCAATCGGAATTCCTGTTCGATCGCGAGACAACCTTCTTGCGCATTACGATTCGGACCCGAGTAGACGGACAGTTCATTGAGGTTTTCTGCGTTGCAGTGGAGACGGCAGCTGCATTCCAGAAGCCGTTAGATTCTAGTCCGGTGCGGCGTACGCTTCGGAGCAGAAGAAAACTCGCAGAAAATGTCACTAGGAGAGAAGCCGCTTATCTGTTCGAATTGAGTCGTACGCGGGGAAGACACACAGCTTCTCAGTAGTGTTCAACTCTCTGGCAGCGCGTTCACTGAGCACAATTTCTAGTTTCGTACATGGAAGCTCCTGAATCTGATGTGGAAGCTTTTCCGAATACAGAGGGTTCGAGGGAGAATCGGTTCATTGGCCGCAGCTTTTTGCTTCGAACAAAGCGCGACTTGTCGAGGTGAACGGAGGGCATATGGGCTCAGGTTGGTAAACAGTGCCACCACAATAGAGGAACCGCCAATGATCGTCCCATGCAGGTCAGGGTTACGATGGAAACTTTGACAGCGATAAATGATGGTGGCCAGTTTCTTATCATGAGCCCGTTATGGACATGTGTTCGCTTGCCAATGTCAGCAGTAGTCGGTGGCTTCCCGATCGTCCTCAAACTCTGGGCATGGAATGGATAAAGAGTCGAAGAGTACATCGAATCACGAAACGGCGCATCGAGCCTCCGTATGCGCCTTCGAAGATCCTCGTGATTTGTGAGCTTCGTTGTCGTTGTTTCATCCACTGTTTTCTCTCGAATGCTATTTTCTGCTTCTGGACGGGCGGAGGCTTTGGTTTTCATCGTTCGCCAAGGCGAATGAAGTTTGTTGTGGGCTCGAGGCATCTGTTTGTACACAGTTTGCTTCCGGCTACGTTTGCAGCTTCTCGATAGCTTTCCAAAGCAAAGAGCAGATGTGTAACAGTGTTGAGATTAAGCAGGTAGGCATCGTTTCTTCATCCAATAATAGAAATCATAATCGCGTCCAGAAGCGATCACCTTACGAACGGATTAGTTTTGAGCTGGGATGTTGCGTAGAAAACGTTTGAAAACAAGGTTTTGACCGTACATCTCATCTGAATCTCTGACGCTTGTACCAAGGATAACTAAAAGTGTGTGTTCCTGTTTTTTTCGGTTGCTCTCTGTTCGAGAGAATATGCCATAGCTTGCGAATCCTTAATGGCGTCGTTCGTTCGTGAGCGGCGGCACGTTTTCCCTCCTTAACGTCAGAAAAATCATCTTCCCATACAACGCTTTCTGCTCTGAGCGCAAACCATCGATTTCCGACGTCGCATTCGGATTGTTCCCGACATTAGGGTACGTTTCTTTCACGATGGTTCACTAAGAACCAATGACAAACAAAAGGGGAGATACCTTCCCTTAAAGTTCTAGCACGGCACAGCCCGGTGAAGGTCCCGAAGGCTGTTCGACCGCCGGCTGCCGAGTCGTGCGGCCGCTCGTGACATCCGATCTCTCCGGCCTGCCTAACTGGTTTTTCTCCGATGTGAGAATTCGAAAGACTTGTTTCCAATTTCTAAAGGCCAATGCGCACTTCGAGATGCACCCGAAAAGGACCGCTTTCTTGCCGGCCGGCGGGCCGGCTCGGCTGACTGGCAGCTCGACGGCCGACGAACAGATAGGCTGCCTGACTGAATGACGGACAGGCTCTAAGGCGCACGTCCTTTTCTCTTATTCGCGATTGTTTAGCACCGACAATTTCAATTTCAATTTCATGTTGTACTTCTCATCAATAGATTCTGTCAACGGCTTCAACAAGCCGGTCCTGACCTCAGAGCGATCCCAAAGAGTTACCTTATGAGTCCATGTTGACTCCTAGTTAGTTAGGGGTTGTTATTGATAGTTCTCAACTGTCGTCATCCTGTACCATGGTGAGAAATTCAGACATCGGAATGATTTGACAGCGAGCCTGTCAGTATTCACATGTAAACTTTAAGTGGGTCAGCGTTTGACAATGCACGAGTCTGAAGGGATCATGAGGTTCTAGATGCGTAGAGACTGGAGGCAACCCTTTGAATAGTAGCTTCCCTTCCCAGTAGCGTAGATCATCTGTCAGGAATCGACGACCACGTGGTGACCGGCTTGCTCCGCGGCCTTGAAGATCGCTGCGTAGATCCACCTGATACGGCGGCTTGGAAATCTTTTCCGAAACACTTCAGAATATCTCAATCGCGAGCGGCATGGATCCGGTCGAAGCCCAATTTTCTCATTCAAGGATAGTGAGCAGCTTAGGATGTATTTAGAATTTTCCTCTGTCAGAAAGCATCATATCTACGAACACCTGGTCTCCACGGACTGACTCATAGCTGTGGCCGCCATTCTCGTAGTCGTCCCCGCTGCCGCCGATGTTGTTGTCGGTGTCCGCTGTTTGTGGACGGATCACCTCTAATGTATAGAAACTGTGTCAGAGGAGTTTCTAGTTAGGGAGAAAGAAAAACATCCGTCGCTAGGGACCCTGATCGGATTCCGGAAGCCTGAACCTGACTCGCTAATTGAGGTCCTCCTGAATTATGTGCGCACTCGAGCGAGAACAAGCTGCCGCGACATTGATCAGAATCGTCCAGAGAGCCATCGATCGATAATAATAATAATCGGAGCGATAGCCTCGAATTCTCTCAGAAATTCCATCATCGCTGTTGGATCTTATGTAGTTCAATCCAGGATCGGCCAAATCGCGGCGCCACCGTAATCTCCAACGATGAGCTTCGATGCGGCATCTGAGGACGTGCCAGCGATCGCGCGATGTTGAGCGATTCGTCCTTTGTTCCTGACGCTGTCGAGAGCCGTTCGAAATCTGCCGACGTGACGATGCGCACTGATGTTGTTGGCAACTCTCCGACACCGAGCAAGAGAGGGCGACTCTGCGAGAACGACCGAAGTTTTCTCATCTCTTAATCAGGTCAGAGATCTGAACGCGAGTCTGAATGAGCCGGCGTCACCGCGAAAACACCGGGTCAATGTTCTCAGCGCGTAGCCGCAGAAACGGTGCGTGGCTATTGAACGGCGGTAGCGACTCAGGCTATTCGACAGACGGCAGAAGCCGCCGTGGAATTAAGTTCTAGAACATCAGCCAGCTAAAGTTGCGGAAGCTTCAGCTCATCTTTCTGGATTCGGTTTCGATCTCTGTTCGACAGAACTCAAGGAAAATATGTATCAATTTCCGACTAGGTGGAAACGAATGCATCCAGTTGTCATACAACCACCTGCTCTCTCGAACTGACAACATGACATACTGAGGCCTTCGTTTAGAAGCACGCAAGGCCCTATTTAACGGCTACAACCTCGAAGCTCTCCGCTCTTTTTTCAGAGCGACTTCAATGCCTATTTTTAACTTCCGCTCCGTTTGCACAGCCAACTTGAATCGGAAAATCGAGAACGCTCGGCGAGAAACTGGACTACTCAAACATGAATTGAGATCGTTCTCCAAGCTGACAGTTTCTGTATATTTGTTGGATTAGAATAACGCGTTTTGAACGTAACACTCATTTTTTGAGAGTCGCGCGTTTCTCTCCCCATTCATGACCAGAGTTCACCTGCTGTGGATCTGTTGTTTCGGTTGAGATCCATATGTTCGCATCATTGTTTGCGTCGGTCAAGCTGTCTGGCTTGAGTCCCCGGAGTTGTTTGTCGGAGCCCGTTCAACTGCAGCGTCATGACGTCATAACGTCTAGGGTTCTAACGCCGGAGAAGAGGTGAAAGTACTCAAAGAGCGAAACAGAAAATCTTTATTCTGTTGCTTGTTGTCGTCGCCGGCGGTTCGCTTCAAGCAACGGGGCCACACTTGTTATGAGTTCGATGGCCAGTGGCAAGGGCTCAGCAGACGCTGCCGCCGGCTCTTGCCTATATAAAACGCGCAGCCAGCCGGCATATCTTGTAAACGTCTCCGCCGCACAGAGTGAGAAACATTCGGAAGCGCTTCGCTCAGTCAGCGACAGTTTTACTCGAAAACTCAGATCGGAGTCGAGTTGAGAGGACGTTGTTTCAAAAGATAAACTTAAATGCAATACTATCATTGCCTCAATCATGGGTTTGGAGGTTACGTGGAGCCAAAAGCATCACCTCTCGGAGATTCTCCAATCGTGAGTTTCCACAATTTTCTTTCGGAATCATCCTCGAGTTTCGCTTCTAGAACCGACCGATGACAGTCAGCTGTCGCTACCCACTCGTCATTGTCTTTCGAATGATGCTATTTGCCACTCTGATAAATATCGTTATGGTCTAGAATTGTGCTCTGCATGACATGCTGTGGTCTGTTACGGAGCCTTCGTTCACTTGCCTTTTATTGCTCAGCTGTTTTTTTGCTGAATTCAGTCGGAAATCTCGGTTGACTCACTTCGAGGAAACCGGAGTGCGAATTTCTGCGTTCGTGGCTGGACTCGTCAAGAATTTGCAGAATGCTGCGATGCTCGTTCCGAAGTCAAGATCCCATATCCAGGTTTGACCGTGATGATTAATGAATGGCTCACTCGCTGGCAGGCAGGCAGACAGTGCGTCGTAGAGGATATCACTCAAACAAGACGTGTGGAGCTTCTTGTTCACGAGCTCCATCCACACGTTGTACCCAAAAAGGTCACAACATGGATATCCGATTCTATTTCTAGTTATGTACACTTTCATCGGTGGCTCATGGAACTCTGATTTGGTCAAATATTCAATCGTTTTTCTGCACGAATCTATTCGAGCGATGGTTCTGGAGGGGTCGTGGAGAATCAGCTGTCAACATTCGGTCGCGTTAGCGGAGGATGCTAACACTGGATTTAGTGGAAACTTTTGGGTGACTCCGCCAACTTGAGCTTGATGCGATCAGCATGCTGTCGAGGATGGTCAGGCTGATTCCCACGTGAAGATAACGGTATACATTTTGAAATGAGCGATAAGTTTCATCGGGTAGCCAGAGATTTCCCATCGGTTGTGGAATCGCAACCGGAAGCATACTGAACGAGCTTTTTTCCTCAGTTCACCTTCCGAATGCCTCTGATAGCAAACCATCGACATAGTTGGAACTTACTCGATGCTTTTCATCTTTTCTTTCAGGAGAGTGGAAAGCTGTTTGCTGGCAGAAGTAAGTCTTGTGGTAGGAGGACCGAAAATGGTCGTCAACGTAGAACCGGACGAAGACGATTGGAACTGCCTTCAACCTCTTGATCCAATAGACATCGTAACAAACAACATATCTGAGTTCGATGATGGTAAGCACACCTGAACGTCCCCATATCCTCAACCCATCAAGGTCCTCAACTATAACAGTCCATTATAACATCAAACAGATGGTAATCGTGCGAGCGACTCCTTGTATTCCAGGAGACGTCAACAAGCAACCGAAAGATTCGCGGATCTTCTCCGTTGCGATGGACATTCCGCGCAAACGGAAGAAGGACAAGGATACCGAGTCGATATCATCGTTATCATCATCATCCGTGTTGCAACGCTGGCGTCAGGCGGCCAAGAAGGTTCTCTGCATGGAGGATCCGTTCAGCTCGTTTCATCTCGAAAAATGCGAAACCGAGAAGGTTCTTCGCCTCCGTTACAATCCACTGAAAGGAGAATGGGTGAAAGACGAAATTCTGGTGAAAATGTCGCGTGAGCCGTTCGGCCGCGGCGCCATGAGGGAATGCTATCGTCTGAAGCGTGTGAGACCCTCTCATTTCAACCATACGATCTCTACGAATTACGTCGCAAAGCGTTACATCAACCCCGTGGATCAATCCGTTTACACGGAGGACGTGAAGCTTCAGATGTGCGCCAAGATCTGGGGCGAGGAATTCAACCGCCACAATCCTCCGAAAAAAGTGGATTTCTGTCAGATGAGCGTCATCCAGTTCGTCGACAGGCCCGACAAGCCCTATTATCACCTGGAGCATTTCATCGAGGGCAAATACATCAAATACAACTCGAACTCGGGTTTCATTCAATGCGAGAACGCTCGTTTCACACCGCAGGCGTTCTCTCATTTCACGTTCGAGAAATCGGCCCATCAGATAATAGTCGTCGACATTCAAGGCGTCGGAGATCTCTACACCGATCCGCAGATCCATTCATACGACGGAACGGGTTTCAACGAAGGCAATCTCGGTGTCAAAGGAATGTCCCTGTTCTTTCAATCGCACGTTTGCAATCCGATCTGCCAATCGTTGGGCTTGACGGTCTTCGACATGGACCAAAGCGAGATGTCCGTCCCAGAGGTGCAGAAGATGATGAGTGCGAAGACCTGCGTTCGACCTTCCTCGAGAAACAGCAACGGATCGATAACGGGAGGAGGAGATTCGCCGCTTTACCATAGCTACATGGAGAACTTGATCAAGCCTCGGACTCGAACCTACAGTTCTCCGCCTGATTTGAGGATGGCTCGGGCTCGTACGCTGAGCACGGCGTCGCGTCGCCGACAGGAATCACAGGGTTACGAGTCGAAGACCCCTTCGCCTCCAGCGCACCCCGAGCTCCATCTGAAGCCGTTCGATGGGCCCGAGTACGAGCGTTCGTTGAGTTCTGAAAGTGAGGACGCGTTGGATATAGACGTTGACTCTGTCATAGAAAGTCTCGGCTTCAGCGAGGAGGACGAAGGTCACCGTAGTTACTCGTCGACTCGCAACGGACGGATCCGATGCGATTCAGAGTGCAGTTTCTTGTTGGATGCGGATTTTGAGAAGCAGGAGTTCCAGCGTCAAATCGAGAAGAACGCGCGTCCTTCGAGCGTAGAGTTGGAGGTAGAGCTACGAAAACTCGACAACACCGTAGGACCAAGTATTCTTGGCCAAATTCATCTCGAGCTCTGCCGTTACTACGAAAATGGGCGTTTCAGTCTCGAGGACGATCCTCTCACCTACAATAAAGAAGCGGCGCTCTTCCACCTCGACATGGCGGCAAGATGCGGCAATCTCGAAGGCTTGAGAACACTCGCAAAGATGTACCAGGGTATCGCGCATGACCTCCTTGAGTCGGTGGAGCTTCCCGAAGACCGTGAGAAAGCCATCGAGTACCTTGAAAGCGCAGCTGAGGCCGGTGACCGGGTGTGCATGATTCAGCTCGCGAAGAATCTCGACGAGGTTCTGGATTGGGATCACGCCGCCGAGTGGTACAGCAGAGCGATTGAGATGGACTTCGATGAAGGAGGTGAATACGAAACCAACGGCATGAACGACCCGGTGTACAGCCTGCTGGCTAGGCTCGCCGCCATGTACGCACAAGGTATGTTCGCTCATCGCTCAGAGCTTTCTGTGACAACTTGAAGTTGGTTTTCTCTTCTTGAAGTCCTCTAGTTTCTCATAGAATTCAGTTTGGAATCATCTCATCGTTTCCCTTCCAGGAGGCAACGGTCTACCTGAGGACAAAACTAAGGCCTACGAATACTATCAGCAGGCTGCCGAAGCAGCCATGGCGGCAACCAAAGGACGCTTGGCAAACAAATACTACGAGCTGGCTGAGGGTATTTAGAGGTTTGGATCGACTTTCCCGGTTTCAGGCGAAGAGCAATGTGGAGAGTCGAGATGAGCTCTCGAGCATTCAAATTAGCGAATCATGTTCAACCTTCAACGAGTATGACGAGAAGATCAGTGATTCCCAAGTCGCCCCAACGCACTCCTTGAATAATCTTTACTGACACCCTTCATTATTCCTCATCTACACACGATACAAATGGCTATAGTGGTGGAGATAATGATGGTGACAGCGAGGCTGATTTTCAAAGATCGGTCATAAATTATGAAACTCGTCAAGTTTCAAGTTTAGGGAAGCGATTGGATTGGTTTCGCGAATCCTCTCCGATAATTCCGCTTCTCTCCTTTAGATATTCAGAGGAATGGTGAAGATCTATCATTTTATTTAAAACCGAAGCCCTTTCGTCAGGTCGTGGTTCCCGCCTTACGGTAGACTGGAGCCTTCATCAACTACATATTACAAGAAAGTTTTGCCAAGAATATTTACCAAAGTGATATAATGTCTTCAAACAAACACAAGCTATTTCATCTGTTTGAGTGTTTTATGTAAGCAGAAAATGTGTCGTTTCTGACACATTCGAAGTGTCCGATCTCCTCAGTCTGAGAACCAGAGCTTCTCAACGGTATCTCAGCCGGTCTATATTCAATAAGCGACGGTGTTAATAACCATCGGACACAGTGAACGTTTCGACCGTGAGCAACTCCATCATATGCAGCCACCCGGCACTCTAGAATTTCCTAGCTGCCTCGCGTTCTCCAATCAGTTTTCCTAGCCAATTCGAAACTCAAACCTTTCTGGAAGGTCTCATGTCACCAAAAATATTCATTTTCAATTCTGATAATATTCTACGTCGGAGAACGTCGCGACGCGATCATAACTTCGAAATCCTCGATTCCTGGGCGAAAGTTGACAGCGGTCCGGTAACCAGTAACTTCAGTGAGATAATATCGTGAAATGATCAAGTGAGATAAAAGAGCAAAAACGCGTCTCGAGAGGAAAACTCAAAAAAAAAATACTTCGAACCCGTTCTTCCCCAAAACGATGTCCAAAATTGACGTTGAGGGCATTTGGCATCACCCACCAATTTTGACGGAGAATTTCTATCTAGAAAGGTGTCACGACACCCTTAGGTATGAAACCTAATGTTTTTCCTCGATTGATATCTTCCACCGAATTCTTGAAAACCACTACGATGGTGAAAGTTTGCGGCGAAGAGTCGCCTGCCGCATGAGATATATTGATCAATGAAGATGGTCAGAGATGTCTGATTATCGAAATAAATGTTTTACAATATGCGCTGTGCTATAATAACGGTGGCGAGAGCACTGACAACAAAAATGATGTCCAACAGTTTCATACAGTTTTTATCTCAATAAAACTGCGCTGGGGCGCGAAACCACAGAAATCTGGCATAATTACTCCGTTGAATTAGACATCACTCTCCTAAATCTAGAACGAAGTTTTACATGAATTGAAAACAGATCAAATCCCGGTGTACTTTTTTTGTTTTTCGAATTTATTGGTGTAGTCGACAAATATTTCTTAAGCGATGGTGCGAAGAAAGAGCAAAACATGTCATTCTGAGAGTTCATTCCGTGGTTCCTTACGTTGAGGGAACTGCCAGCAAATAGGAGCGCGATTTGCTTCACGAGAACTCCCCACAAACTAAATGAATTCGTCCGAAGACACATGTCTAGTGCGAATAACAATATGTGAAATCATGTCACTGCGAATACGTATCGGTTCGGAGACATCGAAAGTTCAAAGTGGACCACTCCAAGCGGAAAGTGTTACGAGTAGCGAAGCAATCTCATGTGACCTGGGTTTTGTCAAATCATTGCATACAGTGCATCGATCGCACAACAATTCATACAAAATATGAGCGACAAAAGGTTTTCAACTATTGGGTTTATCTACGGGCTCCGATTGTCGTATCGAAATCGAGTCGATGGTGAATTAATGTGTCGGGATGCGAAAACTTGGGATTCATCATTTGGAATTTTGAATTTCCTTCTACTTTTGAAACGATCTGCTTCTCTTGAACTGAATCTTCGCTAGACGTTGGCCTAGCGAACTCAGGAGGCTCCACTGAAAACCGAGATGGAGATGAGAGAGGATTCATTCGATTCGTCCTTTTTCGAGCTCGACAGTACGTCCTCATCGATTGTTTCAGCTCGGAGGATGCATGTATGTACTTACATAGGATGCGACGAGCGTTTTCGGCACGATTTCGAACTCCACACTAAATACCATTAATTGTAACTATGCTGATTCGCGGAAGCAGTTTTGCAGAACATTTGGGCAAGAAGATCGCAGTCGCAGAATAGTCGTTTTTTTTTCATTCGAAGTGTGCGCAAACGGGTGTGGGCCAAAGTCACTTTGTAACCGCGCAAGGGCTATGACGAATTCCGAAACTGAAGCGCGGGGCGGACGACTTGTTCATGAAAACCTGAGAGAGTTCGTTTCGTCAACCTTCCCCCTCAGAAAAGATGTTCCATTCGACTAAATTCATTTCGAAATAGATAATAATTTTACTCACCCTTTCGGGAGTGTACTGTCCTGGACCGGGCTTCTTGCTGTTGTCCGACGGGATATTGGTTCTATAGCTGAGACTGTATGAAGGGCTCTTCTTCTTGTAGGCATCTGCTGGTGGTGGGTTGTATTTTCCCGGGGCTGGACGAAAGAGAATGAAATGAGCGTCGGACAAAGTAATCTCTTCGCGTGTTGTCCTCAAGCTTCCCAGGAGGCTTCCACGAGTTTAGAAGCCCGTTCTACTAAGAGCACACCGTTCTGTTTAGATTCATCCACATTTGAAACGTTCGACAAAATCTTCCAAAGCAGCAGAGGTTCGAACTGACGAGGAAACGAGTTACGTCATCCAAAGTTTGAGAGCACCGATCCCTAAAACCTTCAATGGCCGAGAGAGGTTGTGGCCGCTCCTTGTGGAAACTTGCAAACAACGCATGCAAAATTCGTTCGAACATGCAGATTCATGCTGGACTCGCAGTGTCGAGGATTTTCATGTCGATGACGCGATACTTTCTCTATGAGCCGTGAACTAATTTGATTTACCAGGCACTCCGTTGGGTTTACTATCATCAATTTTCAATCCGAACGAGTACGAAGGAGCGGCCTGGTTGAGAAGTGATTTTTCGGGAGCATACGAGCCCGGTGCTGTGACAAATTCAACTTTGTGAACATTTCATCGAGCTCTTCCATGATATTCATTCTCTCTTGACTTCGAATATGTGCTCGCAGTGGGATTGCGAAGATGGATGCTCAGAGGAATGGAGCCGGGTACCGCAGCCAAAGTCGAGATCGAGTTGCTGTATGGGTTTGTGTGTTCTGTTCAGTTTGATTCCGTTCTGTCTCGTATTTCGTTTTACGTGTGAGTTTCATGGGTTTTTGATGTGTCGGATGTTTCCGAAGAATCTTCACCATTGTTTCGTGAGTCATCGGTTAGTGTGAATACGATCATTCGCCTCGCGAAAGTAAAATCGGTGGGATGGTCAAGAGTTAAACGACTCTGTAATGCAATGCTGGAAAAGAGGACGGAGTGCCTAGAAAAAGTGCAACGTGCTCGCGACTCGGGAGGAGCCACTTCTGTCTATCTGGTGAATTGATGTGCTGAGCTCAGCGGTGCGAGAAGAAAGTTTGGGGAAGTCGATTCCTACGGGTAAGTGTTGAAGAATCGCTCATTGAAGATCACGTCAGGGTCTGCGGTTTTTGAGCGGAAGGAAAACTTTGGAGCACTCCGGTACACCTGTGAAAGGAATAGTTTCGATTTCGATCGTGAGGAGGAACTCAGGGGTAACTTAGGCCCATAATGGTACACAGCCAGAATCCATTGAGCAGCTCCGGAAAACTACCATGCCGTTGGCCTTGTCGGGAAGATAGTCACACGGAGCTGGATTGACACTTCTGACTCGAACGTCAGGGTGACGCACTCCAAAGGAGTACGCCGGGGACAGGGGACGCACCAGACAATCCGCTCTCTCAGGATGATATTCTCCTGGCGCAGGTGTCGAATCACGTATCCTCCTGAGACTTGGCCAACGCTCGAAACTTCCTGCGATCAAAAACAAAGAGGCTGAGTACGAGGCTTCTCAAACTTAGCCTCGAAAGCAGGATCTAGAGAAGATTTCGTTGACCTGTCGCCTTACCAAAGCTGGAAGAGGCGATTTTCTGGGAATAGGATTTCGTTGGCAGGGCGTAAGACTCGAACCGCGGTGCCATCCTCAGTGACTCAACGGAACGGCCGCGTCGATCGTCGAGATCTCGCTCTTTCGACGTTTTGCTGGTCGGACCAAAGCTCAGACTCCGGCGTAGGCTCGGTTGGCCTTTTTCGGACGCTCGTGATGCCCTGTCTTCCCCCCCGACCCACGACAGCGGCCTAGAGACTGCGAGGAACAGAGAAGAAGCAGAGAACGTGATTGGAATCTTCTTTGAAAGGTGGAAGGTTAGGAGATACTTCCCCCGACCAAAATACCACGGCTTCACCCGGCCAGTTTAAGAGAGTTAGCTTCGAGCGTTGAACGAATAAACAAACCTACTCCGGGTCGACGGCGGAGCAGCGGTAGAGGACGGATTTGGAGGGCGTTCGGAATAGTTCGAGGTCCTGGTTGAGGCGGACTTGGTCTCTTTCTTCTTCTGTCGCGGTCTGAGTGGCGACGTCCACGATAAGCGAGCTGCCCGATCCTGCAGTTACGAAAATTGTTGTATCACTTCCGTAGTGGCGGCAGTTTGAAGCATTTAGTAGGCTTCAGTCGGAATTTCCATCCTACCTTTCCTGGAGCCTTGGAGTCGTTTGTTTTCGGATTTTCTTCTGTTGCGTTTTTCTTCGGCTCGAGAGGAGGCCGCTGTTGTTTTTTCGAAGACTTCTCCGTCGTCTGCTTTCGCTGGGCAGAAACAAACGAGGGAAACCAGGACTTTTTTACTTCTGAAAAGGACGAACTCTACGCTCAGCCGTGACAGATCTGCTCAAGTCGATGGGAACGGGAGGAAGCGACACAACGACACAGAAGAGATCGGGTCCGACGAGGGAAAGCTATTCTCAAACGATTACGCGAATCTCCATCAGGGAAAAGGCTGATCGTTCCGAATTCGCCTAAAACACCGCGTCGGTTTGAGACCTGCATCGAGATTGAGACAATCAAAGTGAAGACTCACCACTCCTCTTCTTCTTCACGGGCTCGTCAACCGGATCGTCGATGAACTTGAATCTCCGAGGAGGATCCTCGTCGTTCCGCTTTAGGTACCTGAATATCGAACGATTCTATTACTGTTTGAGTTCGTGTTCTCGTGTGAGGTCGAAAGCTAAAACCAATGACCGAAAACGACTTACCTCAGATGTCTCTTGGGCTCCAGTTTGTTCGAGAGGTTCGCAGCTCGGGGTATCGTCCCGTAAATCGACGGCTGATAGTGCCCCGGTCCCGGCACGTTCTCTTTGTCGTAAGGCTGGGAATGCCGCGCATGAGTAGAGATTTAGAATCGATCGAGGTGTCGGACTACTTATCCCAGAACATGCCTTAATTTACAAGAATCGAAAAACAACTTTGGAGGTCTACCTCTTTTAGATTCCGGTTGCCTCTTATGGAAAACTTCGGAGGGCTCGGATATCGTTGCCGGTCGGCTGTTTCCACGTGGTAAGAATTCGGAGGAGGACCGTCCGGAGGGACCTCGTGTTTCGTTCGAGAACGGAAGGACCAACGAGGGGGACTTCTATACCGGAGGTTATCGGCTCGCTCGATTCGATATTCGTTGGGAGCTGCAAATTTCAAGATCTCTCGACCTGACGTTCCCAGTTCGCACCTCGCTTCAAATCGGGATCGAGGGCAGATTCATCGATTCTCTCGACCCGAGCTGAGCTTCTCACGAGTTATATGTATTGACGCGTCCCTACCTGGTGGATAGTCGTCCTCGTGATCTCTATACCGGGAGCCGAACGAATAACGAGGAGGACTCGCGTAACGCAAACTATCAGCTCTTTCGGGTGCGTAGTCCGCGGGACCTAAAGATAGTTTCTTCACGCTCGATGTGCGAACAACAATCGCCCCCTCCCCTCCCCCTTCCCCCTCGACAACTAAAACTTCCATTCGAGTCATTCGTGGTTTTTCGATGAGAAATCCGCTCAAAAAAACTCACTCGGATACTCCTCGTGACGAGGACTGTAGCTTCGGCCTCGTATGGTGAATCCAGGCGTTCTTGAGTAGACAGCACCGTCTCCTCTTTCCGGGTTGTAGTAGGCAGGAGCTGTGATCACGAGTAACGTTAGAGTTTCCAAACTAAGAGTAGCTCTCCGGCGGCAAGAAGCTCTTCATGCTCCCGAGTGAGCGAGGTTGCCATTTTCATCGGAGAGGATCGTTCGTCAGCGAAAGCCGAAGTCACGGCAGTGTTAGCGTACCCGAACCGTGGTCAGTAGAAACTGAATTCGAAGTGCGTGAGGGCATAAGTGCTGTTTCGAGCCGTCGAGAGTCAGCCAAGTCATTAAAAGCAGAAGATCATAGTCATTATGAATGGAATAATGGAACTACCAAAGCCGAAAGGAGTCGTTATTCTCTCTCTCGATTAGTCGTAGGTACGCAGAATAATTTGTGTTGCACAAACCGCGGTGATTACGTCCACGCCGTGCATCGACGCCAGCTGCGTTTCTACAAAGTTTGAACAAAGACCAAGCAAGCGTCTTCGTCGGAATTCGGGAAAACCACCTTTTGCTCACTCGGAATCGTCACGACACGCTGACGATGGCCATAGCGAGGCGTTCACTCCCTCCTCCTTCTCTTGTGTTGGAGATATTCTCTTGGTCCATCTTCTGACATACAGAAGATGAACGCACAAAATCCGCTTCGAGCGCGTGCATCGACTTACCCAAAACCCGAAACTCGAGTTCGAATGCGTTCATTCCGAAGACAGTCACAGACTTCACTGACCATATGGAGCCAATGACCTAGATATTAATCAGAATCTAAAACAAGGGGTGTGTGTTCCAGCTTTGCTGTGGGCGTGCGAGTGTGTGCGTCTCCTTAGTGAAAGGTGGTGGAGTGGGTGGAATGTGGTGCAAGAGCGGTGCGAAAGGTGTGCTTGAACAGTAGTTGAAATGCATTGGCGGCTACGATACCCGGTCCGAAGTCGTAGAGAACTGAGGGTGGACGCTGCGAGCTCTTCGAAGAGAGATTGCTGTGCTCTCTAGATAACCGTTGTCGTCCAGGACTCAAACAACTGGGTGGCATTTTGTATTCGCAGTCGTCTCCGATCGCAATTTCTCAACGATGTCGCGCGGAGCCGAAGACGGGACTGAGCAGACCTACCGGGAATATCGTCGGGATTGTGATCTTTGAGCTTCGAGCCGAAGGTGTACCGAGGGGCCGCGTTGTGGGTCACGACGTCCGACTTATCCGGGTTATAGGCCCCAGGAGCCGGAGTTTTGAAAGGCTCGGGTTCCTGAAAGCGAGGGAGATAAGAAATCGATTCGTCCTGGTGTTCATCGCTTGCTTTCGTCGAATCTCTTCGTTGAAGTTCCGTCGTGCGCTCGCTTACCTTGAGCTTGGCGGCGATTGTCGGCGCCGCGCAGAAATCCTTGCCTTTTTCGGAAAGCCCGGCTATGTTGTAGGTTCCAGGTCCAGGGACAGGGTTGGGTCTTTTGTCGTCGATTCTGGCCGCAGACGGTGGATTTTTTTTAAATATTGTTCATTCCCCCACGTGTTCTGTTCTCAACTGATTATAGTACTTCCAGATCGTGAACATACTTTGCACCAAAAGTGAACGATGGGCTTTTCCCCTTCACTGCCTGGTTTGCGTTTTTCCCGATTGTCGTGGGCAGGTTGAACGATCCTGGGCCTGGCGTTTGGAAATCGGCCGCGATAGGAGCCCGCGGCTTCGTCGGCGTCCACTGACGCTGAGTCACGTAGTAACCTCCAGACTCAGAGTTCTGCAAATCATAGCGACATCATCCAAACGATTCAGTACGAAATGAAGCGAATCAGAAAATTTCGACTATATTTGTGGGAGTCGTCATTCTATATGAGTTTTCGTCAACTTCCTCTGGAATCTAGAGTCCAGATAGAGACGCGAGGAAATATCTGATCATCCACTCATTGAGTCAAAGATGGAAAGGTTTTCCACGATCCAAGATTCGGGAAGGGACCATTCTCACTAACATGATCCTACTCTGCATGAGTTTTCTCGCTCCAAGCTTCATCGAAGTCATCTCGGGAATATTTCTTGCGACAGTAATTTTTCCTAACGCAAAAAAGAACTCATATCGACTTCGAAGAGTCAAGAAGCTTCGCATCGTGAGATCGCAGGTCCTTCGTGCGTCATACCGGCTATCCGCCGTAGCGAGATTCCGAGGCGCTGACAGTCGGAAGTCGCAAGGCCGTACGACCAACGTAGGACCACCGCGATG
The DNA here is from genome assembly GCA_021527715.1 of Neoseiulus cucumeris. NCBI lineage: Eukaryota > Metazoa > Arthropoda > Arachnida > Mesostigmata > Phytoseiidae > Neoseiulus > Neoseiulus cucumeris. The sequence goes on from JAJSRV010000019.1 coordinate 2,077,628, forward strand.
ACAGAAACCTTTTAATGAAGTCCTCATCAAGCCTCATTGATTCTCCTATTTCCGGCTTCGCCGTCGACAGAATCGTTGACAACAGAAGCTCTTTCGAGGATTGCGGAGGAAAGCTTTCGACGAGGAAACACTCCATGAATTCGTCCTGTGACCGCGAGTTCACAGAGCGTTTACAGGAACTAGAATCTGACTTCATAAACTTTTCAGATGAAGGCAGAACTTCCCGCTGGTCTACAAAAGTACGTCGCGGGCGCGTCGAAGGAAGAGAAGTCACGGCTGGCATCACGATCTAAGCCAACACGTACCGGTCGGACTTCGTGAAGTTCAAATTTAACAAAACCAGACAACGTTCCGGATATTGCTCTGTGCTTGAATCCTGGGAGTCAGCTGTCTTTATGAGTCTGATTTATGAGTACTTTCATGTGAGAACAATCGATTGAAGCATAGCGGAATCGAGTCATTATTTGAGGATCAAGTCACGCCGCGGGATCACATGACAGCTGATATTGTCACTGTGAATCGCTGATATTCGTTTCATGACGTGCGGTCGAGGTTCTGTCCTCGATTCCGTTCCGATTTCAACGGAAATCGCCTTGCTCGCGTAAACGACTCAAAATTCATCGAGAATCTCGAATTTCCCACGCACTCACACTAAAAATCCACAATGAAGTCTTTCGGTGGCAGAATCGCACTCTAGAATAACTCTTACCTCTACCGGAAGGCGTCCTCAGATGAAATCAAAACGCTTCAGTCCCGATATAGCGGTTAGTGTGGCGAGCACGGGGATCCCGGAGAAGTTAAGCTACGGTCTTCTCGGAGTGGATCCCGTCAAGCAATTGATGGGTTGATCGACGTAGAGTTCAATCGCTCCAGAAGCTCGCAAAGCACGACTCATTCGAAAGCAAGCTGTACTTCTCCGATGGCAGCACTGACTATTAATGTACTCGGCTTGACCGCGAGGCAGGCAGGCGTTGGCTTTCTGGCTAGGCTTACGTCGAGAGTTGTTTCGGCACTCGCTCACAATGAAATCGAATCAGATCGCGAACTGTTCTCAGGTTAATGTTGAATGTACAACGCGCACCTCGGCACTTCGTCGGTCGCTCGTTTCGAACAATGCCTTCAACGCTTTCGGATCCTACTGTAATGGCGTAGGCGCCGTAATATCATTCCCTTGCCACTGACACCCACTGCTCGGCAGTCAGGCAGGCAGGCAGGCAGGCAGGCAGGCCGACCAACAAGCGAGCAGGCAAGGGCCTTCCGGATTCGAGGAGTCCCTAGGCAGCTTTCAATGTTTATGTCTAGGAGCCGAGACCTTCAGCTACCTTTCTGGAAATGATTTGTCATTCAGCTTTCTCTGTTTTTCTTCGGCAAAACTAAGTGCGGATCCACGCGCACCGGTCGACTGGCACGGCCTAGCCGCGCACAAAAGAACTCGTCTCGACATTGATAGCCGTACGTCACACGGTCTGTACGCCCGACGTCGGTTTAAACTTTTCGCCGCTACAAGGCCGCTCGTGTGAGGCGATATTGGTAGCGAAAATCATGACGACTGATGTTTCAATTAGCTGCTCTTCTCTTACAGGAGCTGTGTAGATCATTTATGCCATTTATGGCACAGTCATCGTCGATACAGAAATATGTTTTATGATTCGTTCCGCTGACAGGGATATTCCAAAGAGAACAAATAGTGAAAGAGGGAACGAGTCACGAGATGTTCAGGCGAAAGATCCGTATGCAAAAATTTGGATTCGACGAATTTCAGTCTCTTATTGTTTCGATGATGAAGGTTTAGAATTTGTATCGCATGAACGTGAATTCGAGTCGAGGGACTCCGCTTGCAACCGCTCGTCGAGGAGATGTCGGATTCAATCATTCGGGATTCTACACAACCAGACAAAGATTCAAAATCTTCGGCTAATTGACTGCTTGCCAAGAAGCAGAATTCGTTTCCACCGATTCGACATACTGCTCACAATTCGTTCCTGCACTTTCAATGCACCTTTTCTCCATCAGAAGATTGTTTCAAGAAGATGAAACAAAGCGTCAGGCGTAAATCGAACGGTCGCCGTTTCTTGAAGCGAGATGTTCTTGCGAGGTGTGTTCCCGATAGAGTCAGAAGACGAAAAGACGTTCTCGGAGCCGCATTCTCGGTGTTTGGCTTTTCACTGAATAATATCGGAAAGCATTCATGCAGAAAAATACTGCCCGCTCAAACACTGCGCTTCGTCCAAAAGACGCTTTGTTGGCTGGATGACTAGATGTGTGGATGGCATGCGTTTGCACCTGCTCGTCCCAATCTCTCAACCAAGGACGCCAAATCGCACGACCTCACGACAACAGTTCCACGCAGTGTCCACTTCGACGACGATGACGATCATGGCAACAAGACGGAAATCTAAGCGGGCGCAGTTGCAGTTGAACAGACATTTTATTCTTCTTGCGTGTCTCGACGCGAAAGTGATTTTTCCAAAACGGAAGTCAATTTCTCCTCAAGGTCATCAAAGTGACAAATCCCCCGATATCCAAATGCTGCATCCGATAGAAGTTGATCCGATGTTCATCTCAGAGACGAGGAAAATAGAGCACCGCTGCTAGCTTTCCATGTCCAAATCGACCTTCTGGTACTCTGGAGCCACGCGGTTCGTGATGCTCAGCTAAGCGTTATTCTGCGGTTGATCGTTTCAGATGAAGAAAACATTCCAAAAAAGGAAATCAACCAAAATCCAACTGCTGCTGCTGCGAGAAAACCTTGCACAATCAAACGCAGCTATCTAGCTATCTTATGCCCTTGCTATTGCGATGGTAGTTTGACCGTCAACGGAGAGGCAGCCGGATTTCGTTTCCAGAACGTTCCAGGAGCAGCTGGATGAGCGGGTTCTGTGACTTGAGAATCATTTTCGAGAGCGAAATTTTCAGCAGCACGGTATCAGAGATAGAATTCGGTTGGCGAAGTTTCGCATGGATCTGAGCTCCGACCCAGGCGGGCAAAATGTATTTCATTCGCAGCTAGGCTTAAGATGTTGAAACGTGAGAGCATACAGAAGACGTCGCCTTCGTCAAATAGCTTTCGTCAAAAGACAGATTGACGCGAACCAAACAATTGTCTCTGTTCGAGCCTTTTATGGATCGAGCGAAGTCATCGCGGTCGCCACGGCACGTTTCTTGCGGAGTCTTTCGTTTACTTTCCCCCCATGTTCTATCTATCAACATCCTTCCATAAATCACTGTGGAAAAGAACACTGCGATTCAGGACCAAGCAGTCGGAAGAGATAGCATGTCGTCCTCACGAGTCGGCTTCGATACGAAAATGCATTGCCATTTGCTAGAATCAGTCCACACCGCGTCTTCTCAGAATTAATTCCTCGACGGAACCGTGAAACGAATCTTTTTCAAATCGAAATCCCAGATCCTCTGACAAAGGTCGGTTTGAGCACGAAATCGAAACACCTCATTTCGAACCGGCGGCCTTCCGAAATCGCCTTCAATTGGATCTCACGAATAGCATTGGATTCGTTGCAGATTCCAATACAGACACGCGAGGAATCGCATCCAACTATTTTCTGTCACCAACTCCCGGAGACGTCTTTCGCGATCGAACTCAACGAGTTTTTGCCTATTCCGGGCACCTCGAACGAGTATCAACTCGAACGAATACGAAAAAACGAAAGCACAACTTCACAAACTATACCTAGCCTCAACCCATCGCGAATCGATGAATCGACTCGAAACAACTCACCTTGAGAACCATCTTCCGGCCGAGCACCACACCGGGAAAGCGCGCTGATTTCCTAGACCTAAACGGCGACGATCGAAGCCGCAGTGCCTTGTAATCGGTGTTGTGTATTCACCGGCAGAAGTGTGTTCACGAATGAGTCCGTCCGAATGGGGCGCTCTCGCTCGCCGGTCCCTTCACTTGTCTGCGTTACGGAACGTTACGCGTTGTTGTTGAGCACGGGCTGTTGTCCGACTGTGTGTCGAAGCTGCAGCGGCTGCCAGTCGTCGTCTCCTACGTATATTCCAATTTTGTGCGCTTGTCTCACTGTCGACGGTGGACGAAAACGGTGACGTCACCCACCCCAGCGCGATGTGAGATCCCACTGCGGGTGGGATAAGCTCTCTGTACAGAACACTGAACGATTCGAAAAACTCGAGCGGACTTTGGACAACGTCGGGTCCGCCGACTTGGCAAGAACAATCGGATTCGAAACATTTTCTTTAATTTATTCTACGCTACCGCAGTACAGCTCGAGAAGATTCAAACGCCGTTCAGCTCAGAGTACACCCAACAATTATCATTTCGTTACGCCGCCGGTACGTTATATGACCATAACAGGTTTGACAATATCGCCATTTATGACCCAGAAGGTGTACCGAGGTCAACTATGGTGCACGCGTACTCGTTTTTCTCTCCACGAAAGGGGAGTTTCTTGAAGTAGATGCTGATTTCGAAGTCGACTCATACACTTTTGCAACAGAAGATGCGACTCCTAAGCATCCTGTACCGACATTCGGTCGTTTGACGAACTTCATTTGTTTTGAAAATGTTGAGTCACAACCAGAGCGGCTTGGTAGTTCGGCAGTCCCACGCACTTTTTTCTCGTCCCAACGCGCGCCATTCAAGCCAAGAAGAAGCAGTGCAGCCGAACGAACTTCTGTTTGCCGTGCAGGATCTATGGGTCAGCGTAGCTGGTGGGCGACTCGCGGAGCTATCGGCGAAATTCGTACATGATATACACGTGAAACATTCCATGTGGCCCACATTGAAACTATACTCTGAAGACATTTTTCCAGTCCCCATCCCCAAACTCGACAAATTTCCCAGAGATTCGGCGACTCGATAGAATGCTTTTGATCTGTTAACGCCGATCCGACGGTTCCTGGCGTGCATCACAGGATCGTTCTGCAGTTATTGAATTTTCAGGGTCGAGAAAAGACGTGAGAAGAGCAGCAGCAAGAAAGCCGCAGCCAAATCGAACAATGGCTTGACAAGTGTGTAAACGCAATCCATTCCTGTGACACTCTCGCGAATGTGATCGATTCGCGAAACTGTCATTCTTGTCGTACTTCTGAAGGTCGCCTAATAGTGATTGAGAACCTAGGGACTGACAGGCGCGTATCTAGGATTTTATATTGGTGGGGGGGAAAGGGGGGCAAGACCACAAACGGAGGATGATGATCAATTTCAATATGGAACTCTATGGCCCGGGCACGAATCTTGTCTACGCTACTCGTTACCGATGGTTCCCTGTATGACAACGAGGGAGTACGTTATTATGGCCCCCACGATGCCCGTGAAGGATTGAAGGTCGACGAGAAAGAATCCATAACCTGAACATTTGAGATCCAATTCCGGATTCAGACTCCGTTCGAACTGGATTATCTGGAAACGCAGAAATTTCTCTCAGCCACCTCAACCACCCATGTTTTCTTCGAATGAGTCAAAAGAAGAACTCCTCTGAGAGTGCGAGCGCGGGAATCCAACATCGAATCGGCGACATACTTGACTGAGAAAAACATTGGGAGCCATATCCAGCCGCGAGTTGAGCAACGTCCGCTGGAGCAATTTGATCTGAAACAGAGCAAGGCTGGTTTGCATTTGGAAACCATGATCACTCCTTTCAATTGACTAAAACTACGGAACTCACGGCAGGTTCCATATCGGAGGCGATGTACATGGGAACGAGAATCTTCAAAAGTATGATCACGCCATGACAAATAAAGTAGAGCTGGAAGAGTCATACGGGGACTGATCAGATTTTAATGAGCGATGGGAATGATGGATTTATTCTAGAGTGCCGTAGACCTAAATTGCGGATGTTCGGTGGACAAGCCCGAGTGGAAACGAGGGGTACGTAACGCCCTCCATGGAATTGAGAATTGCCTTAGGTTCAACCCTCTCTCTCCTCCTTGAGTACTGGACTAAGCGCCCAGTGCCGGCAACAATGGACCGAACTATCCAGCCTGGAAGCTCGATATTGATCGCATGCAAACAATGTACACTTCGAACTTGACACCGGCCATCGGAACTCAACCAGCGCCTCCACTCGAAACCGGGTTGTAGCGAAGCGCTGGTTATCTGTGCGTCGTTTTCCGAACACGAAAGACCCAAAAAGTCCCCAAGCAACAGAAATCACTGACCCCAATGGCACAGGTGCTCCACATATTCGAACCTTTGTGTTTGGGCTGCTTTCACCCACTGTAGAATGGTAAGTGATCAGACAGAGCATGGGTATGCTGCCTCCGAAGGATACCAGCAAAGACAACGCCCAGATCTGGAAGAGAATGACTCGGAAATATAATTCTATGCTTCTCCATGGCGCTCCAACGCAGCGATCTCCTGACTATTGTAACCCTCTTCATGGAATGGTTTCTAGATTCTTTCCATTTTCTGCTCCTCCAGGCTAGCCGACCTTCATCTCTTTCTTGCCGCCGCATCCTCGTTCGTGTTTCGATTGTCGCAGGAGCCGCGGATGAACCGCCCCACGGATTGAAGTGAAAAAAACATTCACCCACCTCAGACATGGTATCTGCCATGCTTTTCAATCGTGCGTAGGTCAGTCTACAAGAATCCAAGCGTTTTGAGGCGGTGCCGTAATGAATCGGAGCTTCTTCGAGTATGTTCCGCACTTGCAGCGATATCTGCCGGACGTACGCCTGCAGACAACGAAATTGAAGCTATCATTGTTCACCTTTACGGCAACTACTCGAGGATTTTCGAAATGATTGGTGTATCGGCGACCCAGAATCGGAAGTGGTCCGACTCACCTTCAGGATGAAGGCCGTGAAAATTATGTAGCTCAGAGGTTGGGAAGCGGTCGGATAAATGCATGAACTGGCCATCAAGTTGTATGCCTGTCGCAGAATACGTCATGAATGATTCGATTCCTCGAGATCATCCTTGAGAAATAGTCTAGCGGAAATTCGGTATAGCAGATACCAACCATGGTGAGCAACTGCACCGAGCTCTCAGTATCTCCGTAAAGTGCACCACTAAAGCTGATCATCATAGATGACACCAGGTGAACGCATGACAGACCGACCTTCATTCGTTTCGTTGAGGGAGAACGTGGCCAATAAGGAATACTCATCAACACGAGACATAATATGATGTCCCGGATGAACTCGAGAGCGACTGAATGTTGAAAACACTCACCGTGTATATCAATGTTATGAGAGTTGCCTTCCGACATGTTTTCCTGAATTCGATGCTGCCTCGGAGATATAAACGGTCTTCGATCTGTTTCGTTCCCACAGGGAAGGAATCTTTATCGCTCCGTGAGATTTAAATATTGTTATCGCTCAAGGCAAATTTAAGAAAAAAAATTACCTCATCGGTGGTATTTGCCCAAGCGCAGATTTTTGGGGCCATCCAGAGCGATATCAACACCGAAAGCAAAGCTTCGATTATGTTGTACGTCGAAACTACGATCAGAGAATGAAAACTGACCCTGACGTCAGAATTCTTCCCAGAAATCTTTCTCGTTCCCCTAGAAATGATCATGGAAGTCTGTAGAGAATGCAGTCGCCTGGTCACCTAGACCGGAGTTACAGTAGAGTCCCGATAATTCGCACTCTTTGGGAGTCACGTTCTGAAAATTTCTGCGAATAGCGAATTATCGGGACGTGCACAAAAATGGCTCAGGGCACCTCAAGTGCCAGAGTTAGTTTGTTCACGATATATTACCTGGTTCAGTTCACTCAATGATATTATATCCGCCATCATATCATTATGAAGGTTTATACCACAAATTCCAAGAGCCATCATTCTTCATTTCGCTCTTTTCTCGTTTTTTTCCGAATTTGAAGGGGACCGAGTTCAACCATGAACAGCCTCACAGAGTTTAGTCTATCAATTCGGTACTATTCTGAAAAATTGGCGAATGTCTTGCTGTCGCCTTTGAGCTTCGAGGGCTTTCATTGCAGCGCTTCTTTGGTTGGCCTCAGACTCGTATTGTCTCTTGGAGTGCCGAAACTCCCTTCCTGATTACAATGACGGAAGAGGACGGTGCACGCCTCAATCACTTCAGAGTTACAAACTAAAGGGAAACGTGTCTCTTCTTCTGCCTCGGAATCGCTATCTATCAAAATATCCTCCGGGGGCTCCCCTTCCTCGGGAAATTGTTCTTGTGTTCGGCCGACCAAGAGGAAATATTCTGCTCTCAGGAAGTCTTCGAGAGTCACAGAAGGAGGTGAGGTTTCGTCTGTCACCAGTACCGGTACGGTACATCGGTCTCGATTTCTTCTTCAGTCAACGATTGAAGTTTCGGAAAAGCTCCACCGAAGCATCGGCTGATCGTTGTGCTTCTAAGCTGATCCCTGATAATCTCATATGAGTAGCGCCTACAATTTGTGCGAATTAAGCAAGATTTTCTTCTTCGAATATCGATTTGTCGGGATTTTTCCGAATCATCGGATCCTTTAACATAAGCTTTATAGGCTTAAATTGACGCGAATAGCGAATCAACGGGTATGTCTGAATTATGGGGGGTGCGAATTATCGGGACTCTACTGTAGCTCGAATCGTGTCCACGTATGCTCGATCCCTTGATGTCGATAAGAAGCAGCCGGGTAACGACGATCGGTTCAAGTAGGTATAGTGTTTTCACTTCCTCCCTTGACTTTACTCTGGCATCAACAGGGTAGGCTCTATTATTTCACGCGAACCATTCACTCCACGATGCTCATTTGAACTGTTCCTCATACAGCCTAGAAGCTGCTTCTTTCCTAGAAGAATAGCGAGTATCTCATCATCCTGTACGTTTCCATTATGATCTTTTCCGAGGACAAAGCTTCTCTCGGACCGAATAACTTACGAAGAGCGGAAACAAGGAATGTGGAAATGTTAGGGGGACTCGTAAGGCTGCATTTGATCGTTCATGGTTTGTGGTTCATCCAGACCTGACGTTATACATGTGAACCTCCAAGTTTTGGCGCGATTGAGGTCAACAGATTCACCTCTATTTGAATGATAAATATCAATAAGCATAAATATGAATGAAAAACTGTGTCACGGAGTTTTTTCAAAGAGTGCTCTAATGCCAATAAACTTTTTCGGAGTTTCACTTACTCTAGAACCTGAAGAATCGATATGATTGCACCGAGTACAACGCAGAGAAGCAGATGGCACAGACGAAAAGCTGACCGGTTCACAACAAACTTCCCCGTGGTCGCGTCAATCTCGTGGATGAAGATCATTTTAGGCAGAGAATGGCAATCAACAATTTCAAAACTATCGGAACATATGGTACTCGGGAACTCACTCTATGGAACACGATTGGTAAGAGAGCTGACATTTTCACCATTGGCAGAGCACCATAGGCGAAGCAGGAAATCACGGGAATCCGGCCGACAACCTTCACGAGAACGTTGAAGAAACAATTATTATCGGATACCACTGTGAAGTATGATCTAAACAGGGAAATATGGTCCCGGGGAGCGCATTTCAGTCTCTCACTTTGGGCATCTCCATGGCCTTCTTCAGCGGGCGACGCGTGGCTATGGTGCTCACGTACGTCATAGCGATTGTCGCTGCTCTACCGGCGAGCTTGGGTGAACTCCGAACGACAACGGTTGTCAGGACGCAGTCTCAGAACACAAGCCCGATCCCTTCGACCGCTCTCAAGATAGATGGACCACAGACAAATAAGACCTCTCGACAGCCGATTCGAAGGAATCCACAGTCGAGAGTATGATGAAGTTTCTTCGATGGATTCGTATGAGCCATCCTGCTCGTCCGTCATAATCAAAACCTCGACGATTCTCAGAGGCTGTCAGATACACCATGAATTACAATTCATTATAGCTTCGAGGTCTGGTTGGACGCGTGGAGAAGAAGGAGATCGGGCCCCCTATTCCACATTGAGTCTTTATTCAACCGTTTGGAATTCACAGGTCATAGGTGGAAGCTCACAGAATTCCATGCTTGGGCTTGGTGAAGTCTCACTTAAACTCGGTCGCCTGCCTCCCATTCCGCTTCGGAGTTCTGATCCATCACAGAACTTCTCATCAATCGCCACAGTGTCTTCCTTCCTTCGTCTCTACAGGTAATTCTCAGTGACCTCGGTGATCGTCAACCAGTGTTCTTCAGGTTTGCCGACAACAATCGTCAGAAGATGGGATGGCAGGATCAGTAAGGAATTCCGAACCTAGAAAAATCGGAATAATCCTCAGAATGCATCTCTTCTTCTTCTTAATATATATGATATTTATATAATATATATAATATTTATAATATATATAATATTTATAATTTATAATATATATAATATTTATAATTTATAATAGAACGTGTTCACGTCATGGAGCTTACCAACATGGCTGCCTCAAGCCGCACGCCGCTGACGTCCACGAAAGCCGCAACTTTGTCGAGGTCTCGTTGCAAGGTGAACTGGAAACTGTGATCTGAAACGCTTTCGGGAAGATCTTTCTCGTCGACGGCGGCGAGAAGTTCAGGTCCCCCCAGATACTCCCTGTGTAAGAGTCCAAGGAAGGCCTTGGTTCCATTGACTACCCCGAGTTGGATCTGGAAAACGGTTTGAGTGGGTCAAGATCGGCGATCGCGGTGGAGTTTTCAAGTTCTTCATCCGATTCCGCTGATCCAACAGCCCGAGGACTCAGTGTATCTTCGTCGCTCACCTTAGCCAAGTAAGGCTCGTCAAAGAGAACACGGAAAGAGCTGTAATTCGTCAAGAATGTGGCTTCCATCTCCATCGGGTTAGGCAGTTGTTTAACGTTGACTTCTCCTTTGATTTGAAACTGATACCGATCTGTGGGCGCAACTTGGAGAGGCGTCATTCCCCAGATGGCATCACGTTTCTGGTACTTGGAAAGGGGAGGGCCGAACGCCAGCAACTTTGGCCTGCAAAAAAATGCCGGTAATACCGAACCACTTATCATCCTTTCAAGTTGATCTCTGATTCTGAGACTCCGTTTATGTATTTTTGATCGTAAACAAAGTCTCTGGGGGATTCAATCATGATTACCTGGTTGCCGTTTCTGGATGAGAATAGTTTCTGAAGGAAGCCGTTGCCTTCAGTTTCGAGTCCGCCGCACTCGCCTCTATCGCTTCGGATAAGACGGCTTTGTCGAATTTCAACTTCCGCGGTAGCGTCTCTCTCCAATGTAACGATTTACCAACGTACATAAGAACCTCGCGATCCTCACCGTAGAAGTTCTCTACAAAGTGTATCTTGATGTCAACTCGCTCCTGGTCGCTTTTGATCGGCAAGTTGGGCAGGGCCGGTCCAGCGTTTCGTTTCGTGACCGCTTCCTCGGCCAAATGAGTCTCGTTGCTGAAAGAGATAAAAAAAACGAAATAAGCGAAAGGGACGAATGTCGTTTTTCGGAATGGCTGTCACTACGTGAATCAGATCAAACTCCTATTGAAGACTCAAGTGCCGTCTCTCCCCCATATCGTTTTGGCTCATAGAGTTGAATGACTATTCAGACGCAATAAATTCCATACCTGGACCACATATCGATAATTTCTTTTCCCTCGTAGTCGACATCGCCCCAAGGGAATGCTCGGATGTTGTAGAGTATTTTCTCATTCTCCAGAAAGTTTAGATCGAAGAAGAGCGAGCCTTTCAGTGAACCTCGAAATCGGATGAAATTGTGTCCTGGGGGTATTTTCAGAGTGTGATCTCGACGGATGAGGCCGGTTTCATTACCCGGACGGAAAGCACTGCCCGGCGCACACAGACACACTCCGAGTATCACAATGAGCGCGATCCGCCGCGCTTTCGCGTCGAGATTGCTATTGAAAGAAAGAGGGATAAGCTCCCGGTGTTCTCTCGAGGAAAAGCACCAGAATTCGAGGATTTTAAACAAAGTCACTTCGATGCACAAACCTGGTTCCGCTAGCCATACCAGCTTTCAGCTGAATCGGTAAAGAACCGAGCCACAATTCGAAATCCGAAGACTTTGGATTGTGTCAAGGACAGCCGAGGCAAGGGTACTTTGTTGTGGACAGGGGAGCAGAAAACATATATCTGCCTTACCCAATCATATTGTGAACCACCCAGACCCCATGAAGCTTTAATGCGAACGACGATTTTTCAGGGAGCCCTAGCTAGATCATGGGACAAAGTTTCTGCAACCATGCTGCCACTTGAGAAATTCATCGACTTCTCAGAGTTTCTCACAGTCAGAATTATTCTCCAGGGTTTCTTGATCGACCGTAACATCTGGAACGGTTTGTGCATGTGCGCGACTGACTGTGATCGAAGCACAAGGTGATCAGTCACCGTTATTTGTTTCGTGTGATGACCTTGCTCGATGCCACAGAAAAATGGGATGTCGTTTATCTTCGTAATTCACTCAACCAACGAATGCTTCGACAGTTGATTCAACCCTTTCCAAGAGAATTCGAGTCGATCCGATCGGAGAGTACTACCTCGTTCTAAACAACGGATGAGTCCAGAAATCGATCCAGACGAATCGGAACTCAATGGGTCGGATTTCCTCGAAAGAAGAGAAGAGATGGACACCGTTACTGAAACTCTTTGGCAATTGTGATCGGCTCGGGAACGATGGACAGTGCATTGTTCTACCTGATGATTAGTGTTCGAGAGTCCAGATAAGCTGTTAATCCATCCAAGCAAGCATGTTTGGACTCAGATATTGAAAGATAAGCGCGTAATGCTCTTGCACAAATATTGGTTGGAAAAGATGCCGTATGACCGGACATGTCCTTGATGTTCACGTTTGTCCACCATCTAGGCGGTCTGTGCGACTTGTCCGGTTTTCCTGATCTCGGCGTTCCAAATGCTTCCATCCCGCGTTTCGAGACCGAGAAGTCCGGTTCTCGAGCAGAATCCATACGGTAGGGCTCACTACAAAACAAGCTCCAAAACTCCAGTGAACCGACATCGTGAAGCAAATGCGAAGCCATTCCCTGGAGTCGTCAGATATTGAACAACTTACCACACTAATGTCACTCTAGGAGTACGTGAAGAGCCCGATTCTAAGGTCGGTTTTGACAGCGGTGTTCTTTTGATGCCCAATTTTTGCGTTGAATATCTTAAGTCTAGAGGCAAATCTTATGGTCAGGCATCTCTGATTCGTGCAGCAATGCTCCCACGATTCGGAGAATGGAGATTAACGAAAAATGTATACAAAATATATAGCTTTCAAGCTTCACTGATGATCCAGTCGACCAGTGAGCGAAGGATGCACGTCAGCCCAAATAGCTTTGGGCTCCTTGTGAACTTTTAATGATTCTCTGTTCTTTCGTGAAGGTACGTTTCAGTGTCGCCCGGAGTTGATGTCGATCACATGCCGTTCTTCGAATGAATCGAATGATTTTTTTGACACAGAAGTTTCGTGCCTCCCCGCCAAGTGATTTGAGCCAAACCTTTCGAGACCGCAGTTGACTTCGAATTGAATTGGAAGGCAGGGACGTCCGAGCAGGTCCCACAGATGCAGTTTGTAGTTTCCCTCGATGAGAGGACGTCATCTTCAGAGTCAGAGTTCCATTTGCTGTGAAATCTCTCAAGATTGGTCTCTTTATTGTTCTGACCATAGTTTCAACAGTCTCTTCAAGCCGGGAGGACAAACAGCCACATGTCTCAACATTTCAAACATCTGCGTCGGTACAGGGGCATCGTACTTGAATTTGCGGCGTTGGTCCTTGGTTTGCGACTCCTCGAATTCCATTCTTTCGCACATGTGGTCCAGAACCTTGATGCTCCTAAAACTTGCATGAGCTACATACATCATCTCGACAATTCGAAAAGCTGCCAGATATCGCCAGAGCGTGGCCAAGTGAACTGTACTTGATAACTCTATGCGGTCGGTGATTCAGTCGCTCATTTTATCCCTGAAGAAGCATCAAGAAATGATGACATGGGTTGCGATCCGATATGATTACCCAAGGGGTCAGCATTTCTCAATGTTTTGTACAGTTTCCGAGGGCATCTGGTACAACGGGAAGCCGCTGCCTCAGGATTCCTTGCTGGCTGATGATGAATCTTGTGTGGCTCGATAATGCGGAGAGCTGGTCTCCTGATATACTCTACACTTCTCGATCCGGAATCTTCTCTTCGATTCGCCAGGATTGCTTTTGTGTAATTCACTGTTTTTTAAACAATAAGACTTTCGTGGCCCGAAGAAAACGAGAAAGCCCAGTTTGGGGAACACATGACGCTCCACCAAGGGACACGCCACTCTTTCAGATCCTTTGAAAAAACGGCGAGCTCCGCGAATTCGAAGTCCTCCCGAAGGCCATTTCGGATTTTGGTCGAGGATATGTAAATCTCGAGTTCCTTCGAATACATCCCCTCCCCAAACGACCACTTGGAAGCTCTCTGCAATGGTTCGTTTCGGTGTTATTTCGAAGCTGTATTCTCTAGAGAAACACGGTGTTTCTTCTGATGAAAATCATTTTTACGATCCGGGAAAACATCTGTGGTCGAAATGGATTGCACGAAATGGATTGCAATGGGTAGACATCTTTTCAGTGGCCGTTTTCGGACGTCCTATCGAGTAACGCCCATTCTGACACTCGCTCGAATCCGAACGAGAACGTCAAACGCATTGAAGCATCACAAGTTTCCGATGCTCTACCGCTCGACGGGTGACAACGTTGCTTCGAGCGCGAACCGGTCTTACCCCATTTTAGGAATCGTCACTGACTTTTCCGGATCCTATTTTCCAAGTCGTGAGATTCTGAAATAATTTGTTTGGGTCATTTCTGAAACAAACCCACAAATAAGAAATCGGGGATAGAAACCGAAAACACCTTGAGTGTAATTTTCCCGCCCATTCAAAATCCGCCAGCAACCGTGGGCATTCCCTCAGCGAATTCGAAACGCGCGGAAATCGATGGCTGGGAACTCATGCTACCCCACATGAATTTCTTGTCGCGAAACCGATGTCTCGAGTTCACGCAGTGTGGCTCCGCTCATTCCGATCCAAGACTCCGGCCGCCAGTATTGACTTCTCTGCCCAAGCTTATTGATCAAGTCGTCCGTATCTTTTAGTTTTTTGCGGTATAGCTCATCTCGAATGAACATATAGCGGCAGTCGGAGAACAATAAGATTGATCCGCGAACTAGTGATCATTTTGCTCTCAACCTCCAAGATCGAATTCTCTCAAGAAGTATACCTGACAAGTATTTCAAATATGAAGCTTCCTGCGCTGCCACTGCTCATTGATCTACGGTAGCCAGAGTGTGATGCCATCGGTATCCGCATGATGATCCCAATCAGGATCACAGAAGCACGGTCACCTTCATTTCTCTATCGTAGCCAGAGTGTGATAACATAAGTTTCGGCGTGATCCCGGCGGGATCTGAGATCGGATGAAGGTCATGAGTCATGATGCGACTCGATTCTGAGCGTGGTCCACGCCGAAATCGATGGCATCACGCCCCTGAAAAAATCTCGTCCACGGAGAAAGATGAAGCGGTGCTCGGATTCCGATGAGTTAGCAGGCAAAGATCAACAGCATCATCATCTTCACAACGACATAGACATAGAGACTAACTTCGTTTTTCCCATTTCCAACCCGCAGTTTTTCAAATTTATAACCCAGAGTTTCTATAGGCTTCCGATATCGTTCTTCCTTCCCGAAAAACGGTGTACCCACCTTACCGTTCCTCCGTTCTTTCAGTCTTTCCAGTTCCGTCTCTATGTTTGCGTGATCCACTCTCTCCCTCCTTTGCAACGTTGAGTCGCTTCACGGGGAGGTCTTTAAGGCGTCTCAAGCTCAGCCTGCTACAACATCTGACAGACATCGCTGAGATCGAGCAACGAGGTGAATCCCAGCTCTTTTCGGTGATCGGACGCTGTTGTTAGTGTGATCCCGATGTTTTAGATTCGAGCAGTTCTCCGGCGTAAACAGCCTTCGAACAGATTCAGTCGATAACGATCTCGGAGGACGAAACTTTACCTCGACGGTGTCGGGAAGAGCCACGTAGAATAGCCGGTCATCAAAATCATAAGGTGGGCCGCGTTCGAATATTGAATTTTTAAGGTGTCAGAACTCTCGACCCATTGGTCGGGATCTCTCGTCAACGTCTCGTCGTGTTTTGGCGAGGAGGAATGATTCTCGTCAATTTGTCGAAGCATTGATTCAACTGCTCCGATGGTCAACAGATGGCGTAGAGATCGGACGAACCTCCGTGAATCAAATCACGAAGCACTTGCAGGTTAACTGAATCAGGATGTTGATCGGTTCTTAGACTTTCCATCTTGTTCGTGTGACTCCCACGGGAATTATTCTCGGGAGCCCGCTTTGATTCCAGTGTTTCCTAATTTGCAGAGATTCAACCCGGTTCGCGTTGAGCGGCAATTTTGCACGTAGCAACGAAACGGGGATGGATGTTCAGCGGCGCTCAAACAGACCCATGGAAGTCGAAGCACCTCTGTTGTTGGACGAAGATGATGAGAATCACAGTCGTAGAGACAATAGTGGATCGGAGGCATCATGGACATCCGAAAAAAAGAACATCGCCTTATTGGTGTTCCTCTATGTACTACAAGGTGAGAAGTCGACTCGTAGCTCGAAGCTCTCCGATCGATGCGAGGGCAACCCGCTCCACTTCGCTCTCCATTGTGACCTTGAACTCGAAGACTTTTCCACTTCCAGGGATCCCTCTTGGCATGGGAGCAGCTTTCATCATGTTCCTCCAGAACCGCAAAATTTCATACGCTCAGCAGGCCCTATTCAGTTTCGTAACTTGGCCATTTAGTTTGAAGTTTCTATGGGCTCCTATCGTCGATAGCGTACATGTCAAGTCTTTTGGGAGGTGAGCCTCTATACGACGGCTTTGACTGACGTTATGATCCGTCCGAGTAGAAATTAATTCCGTCGAGACTCTCATCATGTTTCATTTTCGCAGGCGGAAATCGTGGCTGGTCCCCGTACAGTACCTGATCGGTGCCTTCCTCATGATCCTCTCGTCGAACTTGGATATTTGGTTCTCGGATGAAAACCAAACACCTGATGTGGCGACGTTGACAACAGTCTTCTTCTGCCTCAACTTCCTGGCTGCGACACAAGACATCGCTGTTGACGGCTGGGCTCTGACAATGCTCTCGAGGTGATTCTCAGAACTTCGTTCAGTTTCCATTCTCGCAAAAGCTCACAACGACAATCGATTCAATCCACACGACGCAGTGAAATCTCAGCATAAATTCTAACGTCCCTTCATTATTCAGGCGTAACGTGGGACATGCATCAACATGTAACACCGTCGGACAGACAGCAGGGTACTTTTTTGGCCATGTCGTCTTTTTGGCATTGGAATCGAAAGAATTCGCAAATGCGTACGTGTATTCGTCCCCTCGAGACACCGGTCTCGTAAGCATGGCCGGCTACATGAGATTTTGGGCCCACATCTTCTTCATCACGACGACACTGGTGGCAGTTTTCAAACCCGAAGAGGAAATTCAGGACGAGGATCAATTGAGTGTTAAGGAGACATACCAGCTGACAAAGAAAATCCTCCTCCTCAAGCCGGTGATGGTCCTTTCGGTCTTTCTTTTGACATCGAAAATCGGTACGTAGCCATTCCGAACTCTCGGCTTCGAGCCGCATGGCCTTCTTTGTTTTCGATCTATTCCCTCCAACGCTGTGGAAATTCTCATTCAGGTTTCGCGGTCGCGGACAGTGCCACTGCACTGAAGCTTATCGAGGCCGGCGTCAACAAGGAAAATCTCGCGTTGCTCCTCGTCCCACTGGTCCCGTTGCAAATCTTGCTGCCGTTCTTCATTTCGCGACACGTGACAGGAGATCGTCCGCTCGATGTTTTCATCAAAGCATATCCTTACCGGCTGGCGTTCGGCCTCGTTTTGGCATGGCTTGTCAGCTGGACCTACACGTTCGATGGAGATTTCCCGGTACATTACTACCTGATCCTGGTTCTCATTTACGCCTGTCATCAGGTCTTAGTGTACGCTTGCTACGTTTCCATGATGGCATTCTTCGCGAAAATTTCGGATCCTGCCATAGGAGGGACATATATGACTCTGTTGAATACTTTGAGTAACTTCGGGGGAAATTGGCCGGCCACTCTCTCGATGTGGCTTCTGGATAAGTTGACTGTGAAACAATGTTCACTCGACGACTCTGATTGCAAGTCGAGTGCTGCTGAGGAGGTAAGTGTTCGATGCGGAAGTTTTTCATTCAATGGTCGTAACTCGTCGAATCAAGTCCTCAATGAAAAATCTGAGATTGCCAACGTTCCTGTGTCTTCTTCCAGGAATGCACGAGGATCGGCGGGTCTTGTGATGTCATCGTAGATGGTTTTTATCGGGAATCCGTGATTTTCGTCGTTATTGGATTCCTGTGGCTGTACGGTTGCGGAAAGCGCGCCGCTGCCCAACTCCAGAGGGTGCCACCAGCTGAATGGGCTGTCCGGAGATGAGAGGCGGCCAGAAACAGCGATTCTGCGAGGACCCCGCGGGTCGAAGATCTCATTGTGATAGAGAAATGACCTTGCATCAGGGACGATGTGCGAACCCTTATGCGGAGCCGAGTTCATGCTAAAAATTATACTGAATGAAGAAAAGCGTTCTGTAATCTGAAATTTTCGCTCGGTCGCGGAAACTCTAGTCAACATTCGGCGCGCCATGGGCCGGCTTCAAGGAAGACGAATAGATCAGAACGCTGTAGAAATTGACGCAAAGTCGTCAACTTTTTTCTCCATTCAAAAAAGGTTCTATTTAGAGAGGTGAGCTCCGGCTCATAGTAGTAGAGGAAGAGCTCCCATCTTGTCGTCAGGGCAAAAGCTCAACAAGAGGAATGGAAATTCTCGATTCTGTCGAAATCTCAAGGAATGCCCAATTCGCGGAGAATGCTAGGAGACGAGGTACAACCTTATGTTGTCTGCCGACTCGATACCGAGGCAATAACTGGAGGTTTGAGATTTGTGAAATATTCTCATCTTGAAAAAATATCCCCTGACCGTCACAAACCGGATGAACACCCCGGCTCTCCGGAATCGCACAATCGACTCGAGCCGATTTCAACAACGATATTTTCTAACAATTCCATGTTATAAAACAGTCACCTGAATTATCAGTTTATGTACATTAAGCATTGGATCGATGGATTCTATGCTCTTGCACTGAGCAGTGAGATTAGAACAGGAATTGCTATTCCCTCAGAGTAAGATTGTTGCAATATATTTTCAAGTAAGCAATATATCCGTGTTTTCTGAAATGATCGACAAATTCAGGATCTCTCAGATCGGTCCACTTCGCGGAGAATCCCACTCTGGATGATTTCACGCAAGGATCCCGCTTCAGACGCCTCTTCAAAACCTGGGAAACCTTCAGATCGATTCGTTGTTTGAACATTCCGAATAAGATCCGTCAGCTTTCGATGAGAGACCTCGAAGTTGAATTCGAGCGAAACCCTATTTAATGATGGCGAAATCTTCTTTGGACCATTCCGTATTCCAGTTTCAAACAATCGCGTTCTTCAATCAACACATATGGACAAGGAATTTCATTGATGTCTCGATTAATTTATTCTCGAAGCACTTAGATGAGCTCTGCTTCCGAGACTAGAGTTTTTCTTTAGGGAAGAAATTGTATTGAGAATTGTATTTCGTGGATTCCACAATCCCTACCAATTGGTTCAACCAGATAAACAACAATTCTCATCCGCTACATGATACAGAATTTCGCAAATCACCAGAAAAATGGAAAAATGAGAAGAAAGAAGAATCGCAGGGACAGTTGGGCGAACTTAATTTTTTCGTCCAAACGATGGGGAAGTTCCACTGTACGGGGCCATGCGG
Source organism: Neoseiulus cucumeris (assembly GCA_021527715.1). NCBI lineage: Eukaryota > Metazoa > Arthropoda > Arachnida > Mesostigmata > Phytoseiidae > Neoseiulus > Neoseiulus cucumeris. The sequence continues at coordinate 2,097,379 of JAJSRV010000019.1, forward strand.
GAACTTCTGAGCCAGGGTTCGTTCAAACGAGTGATCATTCTGAGAGCATTCCCTTGAGCATCGCGTCCGTATCACGAATATAAACTTCCCATTCACCCTCGTCGACTTCTTTTTCATCGACACACTCAGACTGCGGTGAATGTTCACGACTCTCTTGTTCACGGTCTTCTGCATTATGTGCGCGAGGATCAGTTGGATCCCAAAACCTGTGAGATGAATTATCATTTATATCATCGTTCAGCGATCTATAGCCGATTCATGATATCTAACACAAACAAATCGAAGAGGAAAACTGTCGCTCACTCGCTATAATGACCGAAGTCATTGTTATCTGGTTCCGGGGCATTCGTTACGGAGGGGCATTCTTCCCGACATCTCGTAATGATCTTCTCAGCGTCCGGGGGAATGCGATCACATTTTTTCTTCGGTTTTCTCGAAGTATTCTTCACAGCCCTAGACGCTTTGCTCGCCTGTCCCGATCGTTTCATTTTCGTCGGTTTCGGAGCTTTTGGTTTGAGAGTTCTCTTCTTCGCAGCCGCACGGTTCGTTCGAGCTGCTTCCGGTTGGAGATCGGATCTTCCTCCGTTCAAATCACACTCGCGTGAGATGCCACCTGAAAGCCAGCTACATGATCTCCAACGCCGAAATCGCATTCTCGATACTTGGAAGCTTTTCGCTTCGAAATTTCTCGGGTCCCCTTGGACCCAAGAGTCGCTGAGTCTTCTTCTCTAACACCACCGATGCTTCTGAATATGGTCGAGTAGAGCTGATTCTGCTTCGCACAGAGTTCGAATTCGACATGAAACATAGCACACTGACCGTCATCACCGTGATGTCTTTCAAGAATTTCCTCCAAACTGTCCGGTGATCCGCTTCGAGGGACAGCAATCGGAGAGGAGTCCATGGCAGAGGTATCTCCTGTCGGATCTTCAGCGTCGTCGATTTTGAGATCTTCGAATAATTCTTCGGCCCTCGCTCTGAAGATGGCCGACAAAGCATCATGACATTCTTCAAAAATCGCAGCATCAAATTCTTCCACCAGCCACGCATTGCATTCATTGTTGTTCTCACGGTTATCCTGCAGGAGGTCATTGGAAACCAAATTCGGAAATTGATCGAAGAGCGACGATCCGTCGACCGGATCGGATGTTAAGAGTACGTGACTCCCACGAGGGTGTTGGAGGTGACAGCTCGACTGTAGCCTCCGAGACGGATATAAACGAGTTCCCGATACAATTGGATACTAATTTACCCTGTCGTTGAATCCCAGAAGCTGGCTCTGAGACTGATCTTGTCTCTCATCACGGAAGACTTCAATTGAAGTTAGTTTCTCAATGATGCCTTCCTTGTCGACTCCGACAATGGCCTCGTTGATAAAACAAATCTGCAGCTGCTGCCAATCAGGATCGATCTGCTGATTCGATATCGATGTCGATTATATTGATGTCTCCGAGTGAGAGATCTGTTTCCATCAAGGTTGGCTCTGACCCGACTTTAGGTACCTCTGGTTTGAAGATATTTTTCATGAATAGCTCTTCATGAGACAACTTTTTGAGAATGAACACTGAATCCTCCTGATCACCCAAGAGAATCAGAGCAGACGAACGCTCCTGTAGGGTCTCTCGATTCCTCAGCTCGACAGTGATAACGGGTGTTCCATCTATTACATCCCAACGGAGAAGGTACCTTGAAATGGACAGAATTCCGACTCAATGGTTGCCTCATCACGGTCTTGGAGTAGACCTCAATTCACGGTCTTGGAGTAGACCTCAATTCACGAAAAACTGTTCGCTTACTTACCGGGGAATTTTATTCATCACCTGCTGCTGCAGACGTGTTCCAAATGGTGGGTTGGTCTTCGTGACGATCTCCAGGATGCTCGGTTCGGCTTTTGTAATTGAATCAAAACCAATGTAACCACTTTCAACCAATCGCTGAGCACGAGTTGAACCGATTTCCTCCAGCTGTTGCACGCAGAACTTCGAGTCGTGCCTGTCGGTATCCGGGTTGAACTTTTTGGTAAGCTGATTGAATAGGATTCCTTTTTCGCCCAGATGCTTCATGTCGCTTACCACATTTCACAACGACAAGACTTCGCTAGCCGAATGACGCTGCAGATCATGGTAAACGTAAGCCGAACGCCGAGTCTCTCTCGCAGGTCGCTTTGTTGCCACAGGATCAGGATGCACTCGTACAGGCACCAGGCCGCGCGCTTCGCAATTTTTATCATTGACAGTCGTTCCAGACGCAGACTCGTCGAATCCTAGAGAGAGAAAGGAACCTCCGCGTGTAACATTTCTCTCCGATATTAATTTCCCGAGTCAGCCAATCGGGGAGTAAACCTCTTTACCAATATCTCGACGGATTCAAGCAGAGACTGCAATAAAATGAATGTTTTGTGGTGGGATTTCCAGGCGGGCGGTTTTTCTGTCACTTTGCAGAGCAACTTCGAATTGATTTTCCGCAGCACGGTTTTGTCACCCAAACGAATTTGTGCGTTTTCAAAGTCCGGGAGCGCCGAGATGAGGCGCAAGAGATTCCTTGCCGAAAATCCGCCCTCGGGAGCGGGCTCGCGCAGAGTACTGATGAGAGAAGAGAAGCCGCGGAAACTCAAGCAAGATCGATTGAAAGCGCAACCCAGGGCTGGAATCACGGTGAAATTTTCGTGAGTTTTCAGCGAAGTCAACATGGACGTGTTCATAACATTGAGATGAAATACTGGATTCTCCTCAACTTGCCGGTTCTACAAAACGTCTGGTCTTCCATTGAAATGATTCCATGCGCGTGCAGCACATTGAGTGCTTCTTTGGTCTGTTCTGTAAAGTTGAGGTAGAGCAAGCTTCAATTATTCTCGTTTTTCAGCTGTTGACTCCGGTTTTCAGTGAGGGAGTCTCGACTAATGTGTGATGATCGTTTACCTTCAACGAATGCTTCGAATTCGACACTCTTGTTGGCGTTTCTCGAACGGACTTCTGCTCGCACGTAGAAAAAAGTGCATTTCAACCAGTCCACGCAGTCCGCTGGTGTTCTCACGTTTCCCAGCGCTATTTCAGCGTTCAGATGTTTCGTGAGATCTTGTTGCAGAAAACTCTCCACGTTCTCCAGCTTGCCAGACAACAATGCCTCATAGCGTGCCTGAATCGGAACTTAACATATCAAAGTAGTCCTGGTGTCGTGGACATTCGGAGTATCGTCAGCAGATGCTCAAGCTCGACTGAGGATTGACGTAATGCCCACGCCAGAATGACTTTTCCAGACGACTTACAGCACCGTGCTTTAGCGGCTGCAGACGAACCGAATTCGAAACTCACCAAATTCTGTTGCTTCGTAAGTATGACAGCTTGCCCCGAGCTTTCGAACTGGAAAAACATGAGTCGAAATTCTCCGTTTCGTGATCTGTTGAAGGCCTTCTAATCAGAGCCTACCTGAATGCGCCCCGCTCGACCAATCATTTGGAGTATCTTTGAAGTGGAATATTCCGAAGTGGTTCCACCGCTGTACATAGTTGTTCCTCGGATAACAACAAGGTATGCGGGAAGGTTGACGCCCGTAGCCAACGTGGTCGTCGTGACGAGAACTCCAACGAGACCCTTCACGAAAGATTCTTCTACGAGCATGCGGTCCCTCAAATTGAGGCCAGCGTGGTGGAACGCTACACCTCGCTGTACAATCTCTGCAAAACAACTGAATTCTCTCAAACCCGTCCCTCTCAGCGGCATCTAAGTTTTGCGAAATGCTCCTCTTGATATGCTTGTCCTCAGACTCACCGATCAATCTGTTGTCGGATAGGTTTTTCTGTAACTCTGAGAGAGCATGGTCAAGCGTCCGGACGGTAAACCACGTCTGCGCCTTCGCCAGACGCATCGCACATTGAACAGCTGCATTGCGGGTCGACACGAACTGGAATTTCAGTGAAAAGTGAATAGAGAAAAGAAACTCACCGCACACTCACAACCGATTCACTCCGCAACGAGTAGGAAGTCCGATCGTTTCTCACAACTAGAGTCGACTTCCCGCGAGGTGCGTGATCCGTGATTATGTTGGGCAGCTTGAAATCCAGGCTGATATCGAATGAATAGCTTGATTTCTCCGGCCGGCATGGGAATCCCTTCACAAGTGTGTTGACGGGACACGCCTTGGTAGACGCATCGAATTCTCGTACTTTGCAAGCGACGTTCCGACCGAGCCATTTCGCGATCTGTGAACTCGTCGAGAAGCTTTCAATTTTGGGGCTTCATCAGGTAGAAACTATGTGAGATCCGTGAGCAAACCGCTGTACGCACATCTCCGGGGTTCGCCACTGTGGCCGACACGGCGACGAAGCGCGGGGGGAACTTTTTATTGTGCGGTCTCACTACAGTCCTTGTCAGAACTGCTTCCAGCAGGGGACCACGTTCCGGTTCACCAATGCTGTGCACCTCGTCAATGAGGTAAAGTGAAACCTGGAATTCTCGCGGAGATCAATGGCGATTGGAAGGAACTTGAGACCGAGGGTTACTCTGATGACGGCATGCATTCAGATCAGGGTGTTTCCATTACAGCTTCCGCGAGAACCTACTTGTTTCCTTCCGGAACGCCACTGAACATCCCACTTCTCCGGAGTGGTACAGATCAAATGAGCATCGGTTGCCATGGGCTGGGACGAACTCGGATCCGCATCACCTGTGAGCTCTGTTATCTTCACACCGAGATCACCAAACTTGTTCCTCCAATCCGAAGCACGCTCGCGAACGAGACTCCTCGTGGGCCCCATATAAACGGCCAACATGCTCTGTCCGAAGTCCTCCCAAGCACGGCAGAGAGCCAGCTCCAGAATTCCGGTTTTCCCTGAGATTTCACTCCAAAGAGTTAAACGGAACCAGTCGGGACGAACAAATTGATGAACTACATACTCTATGGTCGATGGTATAGAAGTCATTACCAGATCCGGTGGGTGCTGAGACAACCAATGACTGTTTGTCGAACCAAACATCGTACAAGCAGCCCGATTGGATCTTATTGAAAGATGCGTACGGGAAGACTCGGGCGAACTTCGAAGCTGTGCATAAACGATATTCTACGATTACTACTTGTGACTCGGAAGCATCGAAAAACTTCGCAAAATAAAGGGGTTTCACTCACGGATTGCGCTCAAGGCGTAACAGCGGGGCTCGTTGTTTACCGGGGGCTCTTGCGTTGTATCGATCTCCTTTCGATCGATCCGAGCTGGATTCATCTTGTACAGCTCCCTCTCAAAGTATGTACAATCAAACAGAGAATATCTTGGTGGGGTTCCAAACGCGATGTCGAATTCTGGATATTATATTCGCACGTCCTGTCCGAAATACTACATGGAGCTTCAGACCAGCAAATCCATCTCGCCCCGTATCTATGAGTTCTGATGGCGAGAAAACTACTACACAAAGTGAATGCTGGCTCAAAGCTCTTTTCTTCAATCACAAAACAAAACTTTTAGCAACACGATGAAGATCACGGACAGCGATGTGACAAGCTCTGTCAGCTCGGTGGACTTGCGGAACTAACATTCCCGCACATGGGACAATTCCACTCCCGATTTTGGAAATGGATCGAACACATCCGCAAGAGGGATGTTTGTGTCGATCTTGCTTCCACTGTACATGAGGGAGCGCCATGTGTACGATGTCAGCTGGTCACAAGTATTCGATTGAACTTTCGTCTCGAAACAATGATCCCATTCTTCCGGGGAGAGCCAAATAATTGGAAAGCTATAGTGTGTGGTCATGGTATCTGTCTACAACTCTCGTTTCAAGGTTCGTTTAACGAACAAGGTTCCCAAAGTTCCCGAATAAAGTGCATTAGCCCCTTGGTGAAGAATTAGTTTTCCCGGTACCATGAGTCCAAACATCGATCCTGAGCTGTTTCCTCATAGAAATATTCGGGTTCGTCGGCTTCCCTTGTTCCCAAGCTTTTTTGTCCGGAGGGTCTACATCCATTTTCGTCCTCGAAGTCTTGAAGTTTGCCAGTTGAGCTGAGAGCGAATCCCCGCATGATTCGATAGATAACTCTCGGAGCAGGATGTTTGGAAGATGCCTCACATCTAAAATCAGCAGAACGACTAAAATCTGGTGATAAATGTTACCCAATTTATTAACTGAGGACCAGTTTACGAAAACTGTCGCTGTCCCCAAAGAAACAGCTCGTGAGCACAGATGCAGCCTGCGGATGGATCGTGGGAATTCCGCCGCAGGCAGATCTTGTGGTGGAAACCATGCATCGAGAAACGCGTCACAAAGTGAAGGTTGGCGTATTTTGGCCTCTTCTATTGATCCGACCAGAACGCTTTGGTGTAGAATAAGCCCGGGTCGACCTGTTGGAGCTTGAGCTCCCATTCACGACCGTGTTCGTTGGAGACGGCGGTTTTCGGTAGGTAGGCCTCGCTACGGGAAACTATGGCAGACCTAGTCAGCCTGGACAACGCCTCATAATATCTTTTCTTGTACATATGTGTATATACCTCTGTCAGTATATACACATATGGCATATACATAACCGAAATGGCTACAAAAAGCGAGAGACGGTGCATCTGGTTTTCCGGAAACTTTATTGATCGTCGGCGATCGCGGAAATCTCAAGGGTCCGGTCGATCGCGATATGTGAACAAGATTTTACAAGAATCTCAGAATCGGAAAGGACGGAATTGCCACGGATCGGCTCTGGGACCAGAAATTGTCGACAGAAGGAGCTAGCCTCCCCTCCCACGGACGGAGACTCAGGATTGAAGATCATGCGGAGGAGTTCTAAATCACCCAAACTCCGAACCCGCCACGGTTCCACACAGAATAGGTTGGCGAGGACTCGAATTCGATGATGTGAAGAATCGATGTACTTTTCATAGAGATACACGAATGTATTAATCGGGCGAATTCTGCTCACGAAAAAAAAAACGCTGCATAGAGACTGGAAACAATATGTATCACAGGATCGTTTTTCCGATAACAAATGAATGTGTTTCGGGGAGTATAGACGGAACTCTGCTTCCAATCAGTCCATTCGCCAAGATGATTGTCGAGAACAATGGCACTTGAGAAGTACATTTCACCGCCGTACATTTCTCGATTTCCCCACCACGATCCACTAGCGGCGGGTTTTCCAATGACGTTGCATATTTTGCAGCGTTCTCAAGAACGCCTTTACATCATACGTTCCTCTACTCCAAACTAACACCGTTCTTCGTTGCTGGGATCTTCATCCGTCGTCACAAACATCCAACAGCTGACTGCTCTCCTCCTCTAATTTTAGAGGGCTCCCAGGTAGGTTGAGAAAATTTAGCTTCTCCAGCATCTGATAAGGCAAGTCGGTATTCATCTACAGTTTGCGACGCACAAACGTCTGGGCATGATGCAAGGCTTTGTTCCATCACGATATCAATGTCGGAAATGGAGATATCGCGTCCGGAACCAGGATCTCGTTGATCGTCTGCGATGAGAAGTTCCGCCCTAGCCGACCGCTTCACCAGCCCAGCAGCTGATGGTGTTGGTAAACAGGAGAAACAGAAGAGAAGTGAGAAACTTTCGTAGTGGCGGATCTGCTGGTGCGCAGTGGACGCTAATACGAAGTGGAATACTCGAAACAAGCTTCAACATGTCCGCACTTGGCACGCGGAATGGAGGCCCACAACCTACCGAGCAAGTCATTTCGCCTACCCTAGTTGAAAGGTACTGCGATTCTGAGCTTCTCTGGTTAGCCAGTTAACTGGCAGTGAGTCGAACAGCGAGCCAACGAAAAGCTCAGCTAAACGTTACCAGCGACGGCTCCACTAACTGCGCAATATATTTTGAGCTGCGTTTTCCAAAGTGCTGTGTATGAGGACCTTTACGAAGTGATCTCTGAGTTCTTTGTGTGACAAGACAGCGAAAAACCAATGGATGTCCTTGAGTTCTGGTCTCGAATCAGGTTTCCTAGGGTGCGTGCGTAAAAATGGAAAAATCACTCGGCACTCTCGGAAAACGTTTCCGAACGCTCTGAATCACTGTGCCAATGTTTCAGTTTCTTTTTGGCACGGATTCCGTTGCTTTTGAGCGTCGAGAACACGGAGACTCCCAGAAATCCAGACGACTTTGTGTTTGAATGAGTCATTAACGTTACTATTGTGAGCTGTTCTTTCAAAAGAGCTGAACCTTCGCCTTGTGTTTGAGACCTCAACCCGGGATCCGATCCGCATATTGTTCAGAAGTGGACGATTCTAGCTGCTCTGCCTCGAAAAGGCTTGGGGTCCGGGGTAGGTACCAACGACTTCAATCGTCTTACGCTTCGCGACTTGAGCGCGAGAACGGGAGTCTTTTAAATCTTCAACATCGATTTGAAATAATCAGGGTCTGTGATGCAATACTGTTTTGAGTGTCCTCAGTCTGTGATGCACGACTTCGAGTCCTAGATTACATCAGTGCGCCACACCAATGCGTCGTTAGACAAACGGATTTCGATTCAACAACGCCGTGAGAAGTTCACTCGGCGGCCTTTGAGGCTCAGCTCAGCACCAGACGCAATTTGAATCCGCGCATTTCACCTCGGTGCGATAAATTTACGGAACAGTATCCGTTTCACCGACTCAGTCTCACCTGAATCTGAATCGACAGCACAAACGTGTCATCCATGGGCAAAGTACGCGAAGAGAATCACCTAGTCTATGAACACATTGCATCTTTCGATAAATTGCATTCATGATAATCGGAGCGCTCATGGGACGTCGAGAAGTGATGCTGAGATTCCCCAACAGAAACCAAACCAGCTGTTCTTGTGACTGCTGTTCTCGATGCGTACCATATTCCTCTTGGTTCAAACGACAATCGTTGAGAACTTTTCATGATTCCTCCGCGAATGTTTTGATGGCGTTGAACCCCAGCCATTCTCCAAGGCGCCCGTGGAAGCGATTTCTTCGAGGCAGAGAGAAGATGACACTTGGTCACCTTGTACTCAGTCACACTTAATATCGAATGCAAATCATTGATTTTCTGAGTTCGGATTGGAGCTTCTTCAGCGCTCACGCGATTTCTCCACGCGCAGTCGATGAGCTCAGCTGATCGTGTTTGCCGTCGTCGGTTCGGTTGTCGGTCCGCCGAGAGGTGTTTTCGAAGTCCGAACGTGCGCATGTGCTCGCGCATATGATCGGTTTATGAAAGATTCTTTCTAGATCAAACACAGCAAGCGTTAGCAAAACGACAGTCGTCTCGCGAATGATTATTCTTAATCATGAATTATTTGAATCGTTGCAGCGGAATGGAAGATCGCTCCTACGTCGATAGTGTAGTCGAGATGATCTCAGATGTAGTTCCTGTAGGAGTTGGAGTCAACGCCGGGTCTGCGGGGCGTAAGGGCTACCGTACTCATGAGCATGTCAACTGGGTCAAAATGGTCCACACTGACGGTGAGTGGGCGAGTAAGCAGAGATTGCAAAACTTCATCTGGTGCCTGATTGAGAAGTCAAAGGTTGATATCGACTTATGTCATCATGAATTTCGAAACGGCGATTTTTCAGTGCTGGACGACTCGGAAACCCTCGTCATCGGAATGGGCTACGGAGACGGCATACAGCTCTTCGCGCTTCCGGTGAGGATTCTTTTAGTTCCTGTATGGCCAATAGACGAGCGTCATATAACAAATTCATGCGTTTCCCTCTCTGTGATGAAGTTCCCAAGGTCCAACTCCGTTATTGCAGACAAACGGCGTTGCCAGAGTTATTCTTTCGAGACGAAACTCGAGTCCGGTCAAAGATTACTGTTTGCTTCCCGCACCTCCGAAAGAGACCAAGTGTGAACTTTCCTTTCGTGAGCTCGCAGGTTAGTTCATTGTGTAGCTGTCCGGCTGGAAATCAGGTATACAGGGAGAGTCTGGAAAAAGCTATCGGAGATCGAGAACCATGTACTGAACTCACTTTCGTTTGTTTTTGCAGGAAAAACTGACATATACAGTTTAGAGAGACCTCTAGTGGCAATTTGTGAACTGAACACAATATCGATACTTGCCGTGCACAGCGGAGCGTTCCGTCACTCATTGAATCATAATGCACAGAAGGTGGTAGCGTCCCGAAACGCGCTAGTGGCCGCCTGTCCAATGCAGGTTTCTGTTTTTGGAGCCCATGACTTCAGTTTGCTTTTTGTGTTACCAACTGCCGGACAGGTACCAACTGCGATCAGCTGCAGATGGATTGCATACGCAGAAAAATCGGTAAGTTCAGCATCGCGATCAGTCGAAGCTGATATTCTGATTCATGTCCCTCATTCACGAACGGAGCATCGCGGAAACTGATCGACGCCTCTCAATTGCAGTTGTCAACGCCTTATGCAACCCCAGGCGGCCTGCTGAGCGATGATCCAACATCAGTTACCGTCACCGTGATGCAGGCGGCCAAAAGCATCAAAACCGGTCTGACCAGGTAAATATTTCCCTTGACAGTTGTGGCCTGTCAACAGTTCCTGCCATCTGACTATAAATTGCTTAGAGTTCGACGGTTAATCTTGGATTCAAACTTCCAGACTGGGCGAAACCGTTACTGGCAGCTGTTCCCCTCCTCGCAGAAATCCCACGTCTTTCAGTCAAGGCATCGTCAGTGTGGTTGACGTTCTTGCAACCGATACCGATAGAAGATTGCTGCATTTCCAGGTCAATCTTCAATGACATGTTGACTCAATGTGAATCAATGCATAATGAGCTGAAATCAAAGTGCCTGCGTATCGCGATTTCTCTAACGAATAGTCTCGTCTGAACTCCTTTAGGCTCACCGTGATACTATAGCGGCAATGTGCTTCGACCCCGCTGGCAATCTGTTGCTAACAGCCGACAAACAGGGTCGTCGTTTCCATGTCTTTCGTCTCCTGCCGCATCCAGGAGGTTCTGCTCACGCCAAGGTTCGTCCGTTTGAACGTTCTTCCGCCATTGCCTACTCGAGGACGGTTGAAAAGAACATCATATCATTACTGAATCAAACTCAAATATTCTCCCAAATTTCCAGGTGGATCATTTGTATGTGTTGCACCGAGGCGATACGACCGCAGCTGTTTGGGATATGGCATTTTCCCTTGATTCTCGATGGGTGTCAGTTTGCACGGCTCGTGGCACTGTGCATGTCTTTCCTGTTGCTCCATATGGAGGAAAGGCTTCCGTGCGAACACATCTATCAAACCGTGTTGTCAATAAACTGAGCAGATATCAACGTAGTGCGGGCGTTGACCAGGACCATGACATGCCGCAGCTTGTGAATCCTGCGACACAGATTCGGCACAGCCTGGCTAATGGTGAGTTTCCCCGAACTATTGAACTCGACGGACTGGACATTTCCGATTTGAAACGAGCTCACGAATACAATGATGGGATGTGGATTCGTCAATCTAATGCGTTCGCAGGCGATTGTGATGCGGGATCTCGCAAAGGAGATGGGATGCTACTATCTATGGGTTTCTCGTCGGCCAGAGCTTGTTGGCTTAACAACAGCAAAGTAGGTCTTTGCGAACGGACGATGGAACCTCACGTTGTTTTAGAGCATCAAAACATTGCTCGTGTGCTAAGAGTTCTCGATTTTGGTAATTTTAGGTGCCAACACATGCTCCAAACCAGGACTCGTTGTTCACTGTGACCACCGCGGGGATTTTGGTCGAGTACATGCTCGAGCTCCGACCGCAGGTCCACGACGGTGCGGGGGCCCGACCGAGCGATCACGAACTCGGGGTGGAGGTTTCGGAGAATCTCGTAGCTCATTGGCAGTTGTTGGCCCCTAACGCGACTGCTAGCACTCAAGTGAACACGAGTCAGCAAGTTTGCATAGCACCAAACAGACGACCTACAGAGTGCACGGCGGCCCAAACTGGGTGTTGGATGAGCCAAGTGGAGATCGTCACCTACGCGGCTCCTCATCGACGGTGAGTCTCGGAGCGCCAGTCTTTCAATAAAATTCTGATCTCTATTCTGACTCGTTTTCGATGGTTTGAGACTGTCGGGACGTTCTTCGGGAGAAATTTATTCTGTTTTTTTTTCCAGGCTCTGGATGGGACCGCAGTTTTCATTCCGACCAGGTCATCTGCAGCAGGGAACAGTACTGGTCATTCACGATCCGGCAGTCGATGGTGGTTTAGTTGAGGTTTGTACCATTCGGAAATTTCCTTATGAATTCTGTAGATGGAACCGTTCTATCGAGAACTCGAGTCAGGAAGATGAATAACGTAAATGTTCCACACAAACAGGTCGAGTCCTCGAACGAGCTCATCGCTGAGCATATCGCAGAAGCAATGAACGAGCAATCGGCGGTTACGGTTCATTCCTCGGCCGATTCACTGTATCATTCTCCAAGTCAGAGCTCCGAGCACCTCCTCATATTCGACGGCGATCTCGACTCGTTATAGGAGTGAAGTTCAGCGGTGCTGTGGAGGATTTTGCCAAAATCGGAGTCTACGTCAACCCCACGTGCTTTTTGGAGGTCGTTCCGTCGACTTCGCGAGAACATTTCTTGCAAGTCGAGCTCTATTGAAGTTTTAAACCAATTGTGGAGAGTGCGCGACTTACCGATTCTGTCGTCCTTGGATGATCTATCTCGCAAATTAGAACTTGCCCGAACCATTTCAAAAAACAAATCCTGTCGAGAGAAAAAGAACTCGCTGGTTGGTAAGTTGCCGCCGAACCCCTTGTGGGATGAACGAATTACTTTAATACATGAAGAAGGAGTCTACGGAAGCGTGGTGATGCATACAAAGGTACCTCCTTCTGGAAGTTGATGACGCGTCGTCTGAAGTGACGCATCTTGTCCCCATTTCTATCTGATAGTTCGTAAATTCAGTGATATCTTTATTTCTTTCCCAAGTTTTTTTCTTTTACGAAATTCAGGGTGCACTCGATGCATCAACGTTTGGTTGCCCAAATACCCATCAACTGTGAAGCTCCTTTCGAATCTCTGTTTTTTTGCAGAGTGTTTCTTGGAGCATTGTATAAACGTTTCAAGTATTATGAAAGCGAAAAATGCGTAAAAAAAGCGAAAAATGTGAAAACAAAATAGCACAAATATATAATGAAGATTCATGAGTACGCGGCCCGAGGCTCGACAGGAGCTGAATGGATTCCATTCGCGCGGAGCTCCATATTATTAAGAAATTAAGATGTAGAGAAGCCATGTTGAGCGACTGATCTTCAGAACAAAGCTTTTCCCGATTATAGCATCATCAATTGACGAAGGAAAGCACGCCGAGAAAGGGGAAAATTTGCGTTAGGATTTCTGTGGGAAATGCGTTACTTGGAAGCCTTTGCTCCACGAATCCATGGCTTGGCTCTGTTGAAATTTTGCTTCTCTCATCTTTGAAAATGATCAGCAATTCAGGAGAAAGCCCATCACGGTTTTCCTCTCATACGAGGGGCAGGGTTCTTAAGAAGCAGATTTTTCCTCAAGGGTAACTCAACATGATTCGTGTCGCAGAAGCTTGCGAGGATCCATGTCGAACAGCATACCACCGACTGTACTTGTAACTATTCTAAGTAGTAGATCGAAATGGGATTACTTCAGTGTGGAAAAGTCTTAGGAGGAGAACAAAAGTGTATGTGGGGGAGCCAGTGTGTAGTTTCCACATGCCGAGGAACAATTGATGGTCGGAATTTGTGTTCAAAGAAAATGGTGATCAGACGGAGTTGCCCCGTTGCTTGAAATGTGACGTCATCACACGAGCACGATATTCTTTCCATGATCATCAAGCAGTCTTCTTAGATGGCGCACATCCATTTCCCGCTATCAATCAATGATCGAATGGTCAGCGAAACCAAATACTTATCGAGAGCTTTGTATCAGCACCTGCCCTGTACGTGAGCCGGATATTCGAGCAAAGTTGAAGCAGTTTCCTAGAGAGCGTGACTACGTTTCCACGCCAGAGGTTGTCTGGAAGATCATCCGCCCGGGGCAAAACGAGGCACGCAGCCTTGCCTTGTATAATATAAACAACACACACGAGAAAATGACGCCGACCTTCATAATAACGTCGATGATGATGGAGAAGAAGGAGACGGCGACGACGGCGACGGCGGCGTCAACGACCGTGCTATCTGCGCGCGTAGAGCCATCCTCGTTCTAGGTGAGGTCGGAGAGAGACGTGTGAAAGGCGAACTCTCAGCAAACTCCTAGAACATTTGCACCCACAGTGTGGTCGAGAGAATAGAGAGAAGACATTTTTCGGGCTGTTTCGATCAAGGCCATCAGCTTTAGCGAGGCATGGTAATGTTTCCCTATCTATCACTCTGTCCCAACTTATTTATGTAATTGTCAACCATGAACGGCAAACACATTTCTCAAATCACTGGCTGGGATGTCGATGTGTGACGGGCGAAGCGAAGGGTCCATGAATTTCCGTCGTGAATATTGGATCAGAAACGAAACGGAGAAAGACAACCCAAGGGCTTCTGTTCTGCTGCCGCTGCTTTTCAGACGGCTGCGGACGAGTGACGATGCTAGCCAGCTACTCCTTGATGGAGTCTTCTCGTGCTAATTCACTCCTCACGCAGCCAGATCACGTTTTGCGTCTGTTATACAGACACACACACACACGCGTGCGTTTACTCACTCATTCTCTCGTTCTCAAAGCATTGCAAAGAAGGCGTGGCAGAAGGATTCCTCCTGTTTCGTCTTGTCCTACCTCTCCTCCTCCCAGACAGGAAAACATTACTATTTGTTCTGCCTCGAAACGTTTTCAATGAGGTCGACGATCACGACTAGGACGCGATGTGCTTGCTGGCTGTCCGATCGGAGTAATCGAATCACAGACTGATAGAGAGTCATGTAGCGAACCGGAAAAAAGCTGAAGATCGAAGCGGAATTTTGTTGATTTGAGATGGCATTGTGGTTGAGTGTGAGCGACATTTTGGAAAAATGAACAATAAAGGGCTGCTGCCTGTTATCCCGAAAAGCAAACGGCTCGAGTCCTGATTTTCGACCTCGTTCAAGCTAGGTTTCGAACAACTTTCGTTGAGTAAGTCTTCATCTGAGAAACACTACACACTCGTTCCCGTTTCCCGACTGGGTAGTATCTTTGAGTATGAGCGACTTTCTCTCGGATGCGATGTTCGTTGTCTAGCGATTCAATAGGCGATTTTGAAAAAATCTCAATTTATACTCGACGAATATGAGTCAGCATCGAGTCGTGGGAGTAGTTTCCTCCTCTATTCGACCAAGCATCTGTAAAAACCCTTCGTGTAGGATTCTCTTCACCAATGTTTTCGTTCCTCACGACTGTTGGCAGCGACCAAGTCTCTGATTGTAAGACATGAAATCCCCCGAGGCTGTCCACAACGCATCCGCAAGGCGTAAGCTGCTTGCGTTCTTCTTTCATTCGACTTTGCCCTGAACTCGCGCGTACTAAGAACTTCGAAAATCCAGAAAGGCTTCGAGCACCGAGGACCTCACAACTTCGCGGATGAAGGACCCCGCGAATCCAGGATGATCGCTGATTGCGACAACGCGCCGACGCATCCGAATCTCTCATGGGAGGAGATTTCTACATGGAATCCAATGAGTAGGGCCGATGAATCTGTTTGTTGTAAGGGGGTTTTCTCACATGAGCGACTCCCTCTTATATACACGGCTCCTGAGAGGAGGTCCGGCTCAGAGTTTGGGGGGGGAGATCCTTTGCATTTGGGGAGAATCTCGGGCGTCCTTTAGGGGAGAGTGCGGTGCCCTGTATTCTTCCCCGGGTGACCGCTACGACTGCTGTATTAAGTTCCCGGTTATCACTGCAGACGGGAGGGGATGTAGATTTTAGGAAACCCCAAACCCTAAGAGCCGCTGCACTTAGCTCTTCACTGGCTGACCCAAGTTGTGAGAGTCAGCAAGCTCATCCAAACACTCGAAGCTTTGTGATCGACTCCACGTTCCTGAAACAAGCGTTCCTCGACTCAGCTATTATTGAATCTCCGGTGAGCGAGATCTTCGGCTAATGACGGAGCTATACGGAGAGAGCTGTCGGTATTCCCAATGTCGTCATGGGCAGCTCCCTCGTCTGGGAACGTGGAAGAGAGTTGGGACCTGAGCCAAAGTACTTACATCCCGTTTTCGTGCCACGCGAACGGATCTACCGTTCCCAGATATGGTGATAACGTGTTCATCGTGGTGGTCGAGATACGGACGATCTCGGTTTGACGAACTCGCTGCGAAAAAGCTTCCTGACTAGGGCAAGCACTCTTCTCACTCAGCTGTCATGTTATTCGGCTTCCTCAGCCTCGTGGGCACCGTTTATAGGCCCTTGGGGAGAACTCTCCACAATGAATGCTGAGGTGCTTTCCCGACCAAATCAGAATAGTACCTGAATACACTATGTCAGGAATGTGGCCGTACAAGCACCGAATTTTAGTCAGTGATCCTCCGAGTCGAGGACTCCGGCTCGTCACCAGAAAGAGAAGATGATTCCGCCATGGCTTCCCCGGAGATCCGAAGGTAAACGAGCATGGTTCCTCGGCTTAGAAAGTTTTCTGTCCTCGGAGCAAACTTCGGAAATTTGCTCCAATAGCTGCAGCGTCGGAGCATCAAGTGTTCACAGACTCTGAGACTTCTTCCATAAAAGTGTTCCACATTTTCCTTTGGGAGCAGACTTCAATCAATCGAGATTATTCCTTCAGCTTTCATTTTTCTCGCACTCTCAACACCCGCTACATAAGAAACAGCCACTCCCGCTGTAGGAAACGATTTGTCGTAAGTTTTCCGCTTCTTATTGATAAAAAAAAAAACAGATAGAAAAACCCTCGTGTCAGTTTTCCCGGCGCGGGTGTGGATCCGCTCTGGTCGTTTTTCTCAACTTTGTTTTTAGCCAAAACTGTATCAACTCGGGTGGTGGGTTTCTTGTAGAGATTCTCTTGCTGGAAGGGCGGTCGCTTCTTGAAGAGCTGTCTAAGATGTTATGTTCTCCAATCACGAAGGTGCTCGCCGGATCGTTTCGACGCAGAGGAACTGGCTCCTCCATTGAAACGCGACGGACCGACACGACTCTGAAAATGAAAGTAGAAGCGCGTGCTGGCCTGACATCCACGATCAACTTGGCTGCGGGTTGTTGTCTCCGTTGTTGAACTACTTCTCCCGTTCTAACTCCGCGCACGTTGGGCGCATACACGAAGGAACTAGTTTCGACGAGACGTTGCAAAAGTGTCCGGAAAGGCGAATTCAACAAGGCTCAGGGGAGCGCGCGGCAAGACAACAGCCGATATAGTTATATTGCCTCGTGGGGAGACGCGGTTCGTCGACGTACGACCGACGTAGGGATGTTGCGAGTAATGGCAGGAGCCGAAAGTTTTTAAAAGGAGTAGCAAAGCCTGGTAGTGAGTGAGCTTCGTGGTTCCGGAGCCAGGCAAACCCGCTCGCTTGCCTCCGTGCCTGTCTGCTGGCTTGGCGGCTTGGCAGCAGTGGCGGGGTAGGTGGGCCACGACGCTCACAACAAGCAGAGGGAGCTCGAAAGATGGAGAACGGAAAAGAAGGATACCGAGGGAGCAGAAACGAAAGACAGACGGTCAGGGGAATTTGTGCGCTGCATGCTGTCGTTGCAATGTATTGCCGCCACACTTCTAAAAGGGGTGGAGAAGGGCGGTCTGCGGGGAGAAAGCCGCTTCAACCGCTCTCGTGTTGTTGGCTCGATGCCACCGCAACCCTGAGAACATCTCCCGAAGGATTACTCTGCCCTCGGGCTCTCGATCACCAGCGGGCTCGCTTAAACTGACGCGCTTCCAAGTTCAACATTAAGGATGCTAATGGCTCTTCATCTCATCACAAATTCCATAGCGACGATGGAGCGGTATGGGTCGATTCATAAATCCATGATTTTCGCGTTGGAACCGGGATCAAGCTAACCTTTTGCTGGACCAAAATCATCCGTTCGCTGTGAAAGTATTTCTGAAAGACACGGCGAGCATGCTCTGCGATTGCTTTCACTCGGGGAACTCGAATTCGCTCTGAGATTCGGCTACCGAGCTTCGTGGAGGTAACAAAAAGAATTCTCGTCGTTTGCCGATCGATATCACTCGAAACCAGACCGCCTCTTCCTGTGTCGACGCAAATATTCATGAAAATCTCCAAGTGTGGAGGCCTTTATTTCGAATGCAGTACGCCTCATTATCTCATCATTTCATTATCTCAATTCTGAGATGAGAACCGTCGACTTTCCGTTCTCGATGATTCAGACGCACTCGCGTTCAATCCATACCGTCACAGGACCCAACTCTCCTCGGTTGAGTTACGTCGAGATCACCAAAAAACTGAAAACACGTAGGCGTGCGCGGAGAACACGATAACTCGCCGAGGAGGTAACACGTCTTGGCGGGTCTTTTTTTTTATCGAGTTTTCTCTCTCCCTGTCTTCCACTCTTTATGTCGTCACGATTCCGCCAAGGTCAATACTCCGCGCGGCTCTCTCGCAACACTGTTGATGGTGTCATTGTGGCGGGGCGCGTTTCAAACGATCTGTCAGAAAATTTATTCCCACATGTTTCAGCAGTCGACTGCGTGACAAATTTCTCAAATGAACGAAGGTTCTCTTGATCGGACTATCGGGCGTTTGAGAGAACGGTGATTTGTTTGAGCTATTTCGGTACTCCTGTAACAGTGCAGTTGAGGGAAAGTGTCTGTGGCCGAGGCGTGCTATTCGTGATTTATGGCAGCCGTGTGAGAGATACTTGAGAACTGAGCAAGTTCTGACGCCTATCCTCCCGAGGGCGGATGTCGGTCGCAAACTCTATTAAAGCAATGGAGAGAGGGAGCCAAGTATACATTCGATAAGCTGGATCCAGGCGAGACTTTCATTTGCGGGCAATCGATAGAAGCCCACGCTTAGGTGGTATAGATACGCAGATGGATGGATAGATAGTCCGAAAGGCTGATAGATTGGAAGCCTTGCACCGACTTTCTGCATCGTCTCAGCTGTGATACATAATTCAGCAGCTTCGACAACTAATTTTCATAATGCACATTGCTCAATAGGAGTAAGAACGATAAGATTGAGCTTGGGGAGAATGCTGACCAAAATGATGGGGCCCGACAACCGAACATGAATCGACTCGCCGAATCCTTCATACTTCACTGCAATATTATCCTATGAACTCTTGTCGCCGAAGTCGCGATACCGTTCAATGCGTTAGATGTAAACTCCAAACATACCTCGAATGAGAACGAGCTATTTATAGATATTTAGATACTTGGCTTCCAAAACCACTTTTTATTCAACAAAACAGGCGTCTTCTCCACACAGATCCTGTTCATTTATAATGTTCAATATTCTTCTTCGAGCACTGCGACTGTCACTATCTTCAGTGTCGAATGTCTCCGTATCTTGAGTCCGACTTCCACTTCCGTAACCTAGTCTGGTTGATACATCATACACAATGCGCTCACTTGATTGCAGTCCTTACATTTCCTTAGAATAATTCATCAAAAAGAATAGATTTTGGAATTCCATAAAAGTTGCATAACTAGTCGTAACCGGTATTTTGAATCAGTTCCCTACATAAGTTTGTTTCTGTATTGAACATCGATGTTTTCCATTTTGTCGTCTTCGTCGACAAAATTTCTGTCGGCGTTATTCGTATCTTGGTTCCAATCGTGCGTGTGGTATGGACTTATAAGAATAAAGTCAAATTCAGACTGAATCTATCGGAATTTTTCGGTTTCTCTCAACTTTTTTCTGTCTTCCATCAAATTATTCATCCCCTCAATTTCGGTCAATGATCATTTCATACGTTATGTCAACGATACCGATCCTGGTGTTTGTCGCAGGATCTGAAGTATGTCTTTACAGTCGATATAGATCAAGTTTGTTGGTTAACATGCGCAAGTGGCTGTATAAACTCGCTAGCGTATCATGCCGTAGGCGGTTCGCACTCCATCGCCGCTGCCTGTCGGTTTTTTTTTCTCTCATTCTTCGCTGCTTCCTCTGTCAGTCAGTTACTTCGTTACTTTGCCATTCGGAGAGAGTCTCTCGTGGCCTCCTCGCAACGAGAGAGCCTTCAGCCGGGAAGCCTGGACCATCTCTTTTCGATACTTCGTCCAGCTCGACTTCTCAGCGCCTGTTACTTAGATCGAAACAGCGCTTCATCAACAAAACTCCAAACTTTTCCTTTCCATCGACACCAGCCGGCAGATTGATCGGCCGACCAGTCACTCAAGCAGTGAGCAAGGCTGACTTGGCGAGTCCGTGCGAATAAACCCCATCGGTCGGTCGGTCAGTGACGACCGGATGAGAACGACTTGATTTCTAACGTCGTTTTCCCGATTTCCCGAACGTTTCTGATTTGAATCCGAGAGTATGCTCAGACATAGCGTTAGAAAGAACCAAGTCGTCCATTGGACTCGCCAGTTCAGCCTCGCCTTTATTCTGAAGGCGTTCGCTAAGCTGACACTCGACGGGACGCTGATACGAACGCTTCCGTTGTCGGGCTTTTGTCTTGCTTCAGACGCGCGCAGTTTCGAATCTTGTGCGAATTGAAGCAGGAAACCGGTGGCTGGCCAGCCCTTTGCGGATGGCTATCCGGAAGGGGGTGGGGGAGTGATGAAATAGGGCGGCAGAAAGCAATGGCCTGTGAGGGCACTTGGACGTGACCAATTTCGCCCATGATATATATATACAGCGTAGCAGATCCGCAGAATTAAACTCTCGACCGAATGGTGGGAGTCGTCGGTACAGCATGTTGCTCTTGAGCTCAGGCTTCAGCACTGCCGCGAAGTTGGAGCGAGTGGAGACCAGAGGGAACAAACTCGAATTGATCTGATGTCAGAACTTGAATTAGTCTGAGAATCGAAACGAAACAAACGGTCCCAGTCCGCCAAGGCTTGCAACGGCGTCCGGATCGATGCCCTGGCCTCCTGAGAACCCGAGTGAACAAGAATTGACTCGGGTTTTATTCTGGCCGTTCCACATTTAGCAGCCAGCCTTGAGGAGCGAAAGTGTGATCCAATGCAATCAGCAGATTCCTCTGGGGTTCGGTATGGAAATTATTATTTTTTTTTTCGCTAGACTACACTCACTTTGGCGAATTTTCTCCCTCGTATTGCTGATGCTGCCGCCGCCCCTCGCTTCCAGAGCTGCACTGGCACAGGCGGTGTCAGTAGTGGAGTTTTTTTTTCTTAGCTTCCTGCCTTTCGGAGCTCGAGCCACGGAACATAAGACATCCATTTCCTATCCGCTTGCTCAAACACGGTGTGTGTTGTTTTTAGATTAGATAGATTTTTATACATACACCGTGTGTTTACTAATGCGCATGCAATCATCACCAAGTCACTAGACTAGCCCTTGGGGTCCAAGCGAAGGGAGACGCGAACCACGGGTTCAGCGCTCCAACAAGTCAGATATGCAGCAGACAATTATGTTCCTCCGAAAACGCTGCGAATGTCTACTGAGATTTTTTATGAACTGAACCAACGCAGCGTGACTAGTCGCTTACGCTAAGCGGGAAAAAACTCGTTTCGGAAACTGTCAACAAATCTCTGGACTCCATTCAACTGGTGATAGAAAAGAGAAAAGAAACATCAGCCAAGCTATGAATAGCTAGCGAGCTTGGGAGTTCTCGTTTGCGAAAACATCCAACTATACTGAGGCGCGGCAACTCGACCCTCCATGAAGAAATCTAAATGGGCGTACTGATCCTTTAGGATAGTTCTTACGTATAAATGTTGGCAAGTTCTTTCTTACATCCGAATTCTAGTTATTGAGTGACGCACATCTTTGGCTTATGCTGTATGTTCACAAGCGCACAGCTCATGATTTACCTAGGACGATAGAAAAAACTCTCGGAGCTCATGGGCTCCGATTGAAGAGATCAGTAGTGGAATTCGAGATATGGCCTCATAACTCTCCCGGAATCAGGAGGCGGCTTGTTGAAATCTTTCCCGGCTTCGAGTCTGTTTGTAGTAGGTGACCAAGCGACGAACCTCGATTCAGGCTCGCAAAAGTCTCATGCTACGATCAGAGGCTTGTTCCTCCTGGTGGGCTACGCTTTCGATGCTGCTTCTCCCGAAGTCAATCTGGGAACGGGTTATGCGTATACAAACACGAGATAACTTGGTTTTTGTTCAGATTGAAGTAGCTCCGACGAGGAGCTGATCCTCCAAGGCACTGACTGCGTTCCTCATCCCATCCCCCATGGACTCCAGCCTCGCTCGAGACATTCGTCCTCGGCACAAGTCACCAACTCCATCAGGTCTGACCCGGCAGGCAGGCTGGCTGACTGCCTTCCTGACAAACCAAGCTTCCGCCCAACTCACTGAGTCCTCGAAGAAGACAGCTAAGGCGAAGTTGCATCCAGGCTTCGTGCGAATTTCAGCCCATCGAACAACGGCACCGTTTGCATAAAAGGAGCGTTCCTTTTTCTTTCGAACGTGCGTAACTTTCTATACGTTTCGCAATGAAATCTCCGGAGCCCCTGTTGCACTGGCCCGTATTCGCCGCGATGAAGTGAATTTCATGCAAATATTCATCGCGAGCAGGATAGCCGCTCGGATTTCGCGTCCGGAGTGGGAAGCAGAGCAGTTTTTTGCGGGGCTCGCTTATCTGAAGCTGGATTTCGACACTTTCTCCCCTGGCACCCGCCTGCCTCGAAACTCGACTCCCTCGGCCGCCTATAGTCCTTGTCGTACGCTCATCGTCGCTCTGCTTATCCATCCATCGGTCGGTCGGTCTGTCCGCCTGTTCGTGTGTCACTTCTCAAGACGTACAGAGCAGCTTGATTCGCTGAGAGTTTGGTTTGTTGGATCAGTTGCTCGAAGGATCCAACTAACAGTGCGATGGAATTTCCGAACGCTAAGGAAGACAAAAGGGTTTTGCCATTTTAGACAGACACGGATCATTGGCGGAACCGAGAAGAAAAAAAAAGTCGATCGCGCCTACGCAGGAAAGGGAGTCCATCAATGTCAGTGAATTGACCGACGACTGTAAGGGTCTTGAAAGTGAACTTTCCGTCCGAATCTACGCTTCAATGCATGATGGAATGGTGACTAGCGAACTTCCTGCATCAGGTTTATCTCCCTTCGTCTTCCTCGAAGCAGCCCGCTCATCTTTACTTGTTCCGCCGGCTTCTCTT
The DNA here is from genome assembly GCA_021527715.1 of Neoseiulus cucumeris. Taxonomy (NCBI): domain Eukaryota; kingdom Metazoa; phylum Arthropoda; class Arachnida; order Mesostigmata; family Phytoseiidae; genus Neoseiulus; species Neoseiulus cucumeris. The sequence goes on from JAJSRV010000019.1 coordinate 2,120,406, forward strand.
GTTTCAATTATTATGCGCCACGTAGACATTTCCCGACGAGAGGCGATTCGGGCTGAATAAAGTCATATTTCGCGCGAATTACCAAGTTATCGACACGCTTGCTACAGTTTCAATCTGACCGACGACGTGAGGCTTCCACGGTGGTTCCGGAAGTGCGGGCGGAAAATCTACACGGTCGGCCGAGCGACCGACGGACGGATAGACACAGAGTTGGATGAACGTTGATAGTAAATTGGCGGCTGTAAGTAAGGATAGAAAGATCGACGAGCGGACGCGGATGGTCAGGCCGAAAGGCAGGCAGGGACGGAGGGGGACAGGCAGAAGCCATCTTTCCCGCCCGTCCGCCTGCCCGCTCCTTCGCTTGCCAGCCCACTGTGTTATCGAAAAGGCAGCTCGCCGTTCGGTAAACATTCCGAATCGCTCCGTTTGTCGACTTTCGTTGGTTGGACTCTCTCTGAGCTCAGCTGCACAAACCCTTCGCGGACTCCGGAGGACCGTGGCCGATGTTTACTCGGTCCATCTTCCATTAGGAGAAAAGTTTGTCCATACATACAACCGCTCCCTTGCTTGTCCACCCGTTCGGCAGATGATCAGCGCCGCTTCGAGAATTTTGGGATGACTGCTTTGTGATGTAATGTATTTTTGAAACATTTTTGGCCAGCGTTCAAGTCGGGTCCGCGTTTCCTTTCACACCCGTTGCTCGTTTCGAGTCCTTTAGGTGCGGGCTGGACTCGAATCGGAAATTTCTCTCAGAGATACGGACCCGTTGCTGCCCGTGTTACGCATATCACAGTCTACTCTAGGCCTTGTACCAACGAAGAAGTACATTCAAACAGACTAACGTGAGGATTTCTTGACAACCTTCTTGATTCCGATGGTGGTGGTGGTGGCGGCGCCGCTGCCGCTTCCACCACTTCCGCCTCCGCGAAACTTGACAGATGCACACCACTCCTGGCCGCTCCCGTTGTCAAGGGCTCGGACGTTGTTGAACATAGTTGTTGTTGCCTCGAGGCGACGGAAGCGACGCCGGCCGTGGCGGCATTATATTTCGAGGAGTAGAGGCGGAGCGGTCGTCCTTGTGGTTGTAGTTGTTCTCCTTAGTCCTCTCATCCTAATCGTATTTAGGTGGAATCCATCCACCTAGGAGAGCTCCTCGGAAGGAGTCGTTTCTTCTACAAATCCCTGACCCCATCTGGCAACAAACGAGTGTCCCATCGGTTGGGCAATGCGTTGCTCCTGCGGAAGTTCTCATTCTCGTTTTTCCTGGAAACTAGTTTCCTTGTCCGCTGTTCTCCTGAGTGAGTAAGAGGAGTCACTGAGTGACTAGTTGGCAGCCAGGCGAGCAGGTTGGTTGAAGGCTGGAAGCCGCTCGGTTGTATGTATAGATCCTGCGTCGTGGCTGCCGTCATTGTCGTCGTGGTGGTGGTGAGAGGGGGGGGGGAGGGGGCGGCAGGGTATGAAAAGGAGGAAGAAGGAATTTCGAAGCGAAACCCCACGAAAGAGAACAGCGGTGCCGACGGCGGCGGCAGCGAGAGAAGAGAAATTACGTCCCATCCAAGAGTTGTCCGAAAGAGAAACGCGTTGCTGGCTGCAGCTGTAAGCTGCTTAGACGACGTTTTGGGCCGTCATGCAGCTACCGATAGAGTGATTCTGTCCACAGGGACAGGACACTCGAATGTTGCCAAACAGGGTCAGTCGAATCTATTCATTTTTGTCGACTTCGGCCTTTTCTTCGGTCAGTTCGTTGAGGGTATTGACGTACATGTACCTCGAGAAGCGACAGTATAGCCGCCGGAACCAGGCGAACTGTGAACTATGTTGGGACATCGCCAACTGCAATCAAAGTAACGACCATCTTAGTTTGGCCGGGTGGCGACCGAACGCTTTGCCGGTTGCTTGACGGAGGGCGGTCTTTTGACGAGCGAGTTTCCGCGGCAAGGTCATTGCTTTGACACTTTGTTGATTCGCCTCTCGTCCACAATCCTGTGTGTCAGTTTTCCCTGTCTGTAGTGTATCGGTATACGTGAGCGTGTGTTCATACGTGAATGAGTTCGAGCCTGTGTAGGTGATCGACTGGCCGACGGACAGGATTTTGTTTGGTCGTTCATGTTCGCGACAAGAGTCAACTAACCTTCTCCGAAAACACTTGAATCAGATTTGTTTAAAGGACTTCATGGCGCGCAATCCGTTTAGCAAAAGAAAAATACGAGGGAAAGCAACGGACAAAAAGAAAATCGATGGCGTTTTCGGCTGCCTCTGAGAGAGAGACGACAACAACACCAAATTGAAAACACGAAACTCAATGGGAAACGCGGGGAAGCGGCGACGAGAGCAAAAAGGGCGATAACGAAAACCCGATGAAGGAAGTTCCGGACCGATGCGACGTTAAAACGCAATCAAGTGATGCTTCCTCAAGACGTGACGCGGCGGCAACGAAGGGGAGGACGACGGCAGCAGTAGCGGCGGCGCCGGCACCGTGCAGCCATTCTGTCTCTTTAGACCCTTGGGTTGAGGCAACAAAACGTCGCCGGTTTTCCATTCCATCAGAGAAACAAAGCGAGATGGACGAGACGAACAGCCACAGCCAAAACGGAACGAGCGAGTTGGAAAAAGGAAAATGGAGGGAAAATAAATGCTGTAGACGTCGATGGAGGGGAAGAAGACAAAAGCCCGAAGATGGTAGCGACGATGGTGATGGAGCGTCAGAGCAAGCGAAGGGTGGCACCGTTTTCAACGTCAGACCGACCGAACTAACTGACTGACTCCTTCTTTCCTTCTTTCCTTCTTTCCTTCTTTCCTTCTTTCCTTCTTTCCTTTTTTCGACTGTGTGATGCCGTTCTCGTCGCTTTCTCTCTCTTCGTTTTTCTTCAAGTGGAAGGAAGACTGTGCGAGATCCTCCCTGCACTGTGTTCTCCTCGTCGACAGATAAGAACAGGAGTTCGAAACGACGAGGAGGACGCGGCTCCAGCGACAACCAGCAGAAGAACGAGGGGACACGACGGGGTTCGTTTAGTCGGGCAGCCAGGAGAAGCGGGTAGCGACAACAACGTAGACAACATTTTCCGGAACAAAACAAGTCAACAAACGATATCACTGAAGTGCTCCCGAGTCCGAGAGCGAAAAAGATTAGAAAGGGTCGTGTTCGTCGGGAGCCAAGTCAACGAGTTCGACCAGACTAAAAAGGGAACAGAAAAGGACGGGAGGGGTGCATCCGGATTCTCAGGACGAGAAAAGAAATCACCCGACAAAAATGAGGATCACTGTAGCTGTTGTGTACGGGAGACCGACGATGAAAAAACGAGTAAGATAGATGGAAAAGGACAATGACGCGAAAACAAGGAAAGGGGAGGAGGAAGATGATGAAAAGAGGAACAACAAAACGGAGCTCCAAAAGATGAGAATGAACGGGTATCCGCGAGAGAAAAAAATGAAGAAGATGAAATGGAAGAGAATCGAGGATAGCTCTGGAAGAAGACCGGAGAAAAAGAGCAAAATATGAATCACCGACTTCAGACCGGAGGTGATGAATCGAAAGTCGCCCGCCCGCTCGAGGAAATAGAGTCGGAACGAAACCGCCTTCGATTCAGCGCGAGAGTTTCTTTTTTTCTGCTTTTTCCCCGAGACTGTGCAAACGAACAGAGATCGGAAACTGCTGCCTCTAGCGCGGCTGCTGGTGGTGGTGGTCGAGGGCCGAAGGGAAAAAGAGGCTGGCTGGCTGCCTATGAGGCGACGGCGAAGGGATCGGAAGGAAAGAATGAAGGGCAAGGAGAAGGAATTTCGTGGAACGGAATGATTTAGCCAAACAGAGGGAGGAAGAAGGCAAGCGACCAGGCGGGCGGGCGGGCGGTCGCGCACTCGCTCGCTCGCTCGGACGGCAGGAATTCCACTCTGGATGAAAGCCCTTAGAGGAGCCGAAGTAGCAGGTCTGTCTCTTATTCTCGTGTGACTGACATGACGACTACGAAGTCGACCCGTCCGCTCGCTCAACCGTTCTCCCGACCAGATTGCGCGCTGCTGATTTTGAATATGTGTTCGGTCGTGATGATCGTTTGTAAAACCCCGGGCCGTAGCGAGTGTTCTGTTCCGGAGTCCTCCCCGAGGTTTCTGTGTGCGCTGCGGAAAGTTAATTTTCAAAAATTCTTTGGCGACGGCGCGCAGTCCTCGTCTCTTCCCCTTTCTTAATCTTCCCTGATTTCCCGCGAGCGACATTTTTTGTTCGAGCTCGCGTTCTCAGGGAACGGGGGCGGCGAGGACGATTGCACTGTTCGCTTTGTCTTTGTCTGAGAGGTGTCAGTTCCGCGATTTTTTGATACTTTTCGGGTGTTCTCGATGGACGTCATAATGAGTGGATTCTGTTCCTGTTTCGATTTTTGTTCGAGGTTTTTCCTCGATCCCATGGCCTCAACGATAGCTTGGAACCGGTTCGTTTGTTTTGGTGTCGAACCGTTTGCCAGAGAGTGTACCTGTGGTCAATAGCAAGGTGGGTTTATCCCATACTCACGTCTAGTTTCCGCCGTTGATCTGGCGTCAGAAGGTAAACGTAGGAGGAAGGCCAGAGATAGCTGCATGCTCCGTCTAACAATCCACTATACTTGCGTAAAATATTCACCGACTCGAGCATGAACACTCGGAAGTCCACCTTGAAGTCGAGGTGAGCATGAAAAGAGAGAGAGAGGCACTTATCGTTAGACAAGCACTGAATAATTTTCGAAATAGAGCACCTTGGAACCACCTATCTAGCTTGGCAGGACGCCATCAAACGTCTACGTCGACGACGATGTTCATGCCAAGGCGGTCTTCCGCCTACGTAGAAATTCAGTTTCGGCTTACCTTAAGACCTGTTTCTGCGGGATCCTCGAAGAGGTAGAGCAAAGCATCGAATATCGACACGTGATTCGAGTGGCCACTTACTCCGTAATGGTCGAAAGATACCACCTGAGCCCAATGAAAGGAAGCAACACCACGAGAGAGAAAGAGAGGGATTGTTAGCCCTGTTCAAACGGCCTTATTCAGCAATTCGCTCAATGCCCATGCACAACGACCAATATACCACAGTAAGCTAGCAGCCTGTTCGGCCTGCTTAGCTAGCAGGTCGTACTAAAGCACATTCTTGCTCCAGATCGTTCCCGCCCGGACCGATCCATTGCAGCCAAACGGACGAGGGAGAGCGACAGACGGATACTCGGGTGGGCAAATGGGAATCCACCCCAATGAGTCGCGATGGACCGGCTGCGCGTACTCATAACCAACCAGACGGATCCGTTCAACGACAACGGGGGCGGCAGCAGCAGGAGCAGCAGCCAAGGAGCCGGGAGGCAACGCGATCTCACTCCGTCTAAGGTAAGACCTTTCGGCGGTGGCGGCAGGTCTTGCTTAATGCTTGCTTGCTCGCCTGCCTTCCTGGTTGCATGCGTGGTCGTTGGTCGCTCACACAGTCCGCTAGTCAGACGCTGACGATCTGTTTCGATTTTTCTCTTCTTCGGGCTTCTTTATGTCCCAGCTAACTGCGCTGTCTCAGCCGCTTTCCCGCTATTCATCTAGTTTTCCCCAACATTGTCTCCAGTTTACTTTTTATTACACAGCTCCCCGCCTTCGTCTTGCGTCGTTATTCCTCTACTGTGCTATTATTCAGTCCGAAGTTCTCTTCTGTCTCGCCTCCTTCGCCTCTTTTTTTATTCGAGTGGCAGCAGTTTTTCCTTTTTCGTTCGCGTGTCGGTTCCGCCACCTGCCTCTTGTTCTTAGTTTCTTGTGAGCCTTCGTTTCGCCGTCTCTTCCTAATTCCTTCGTTTTTTTCCCTCTGATTGAGTGGCAGCCAATAGTGGAACGCGAACGAAAGTGGACAAAGCTGAGGAGGATGCTGAACACGGGTCGTACTCACCGTTTCGCAGTTTAGGCTGGTAACATATTTGAAGATGAGGTTGGCTACGAGTCGGTCATTCCAGCGTTTCTTCGGGTTGTCAGGAAGCAGTCCGTGTTGAATTACGGTTATGTTGCCTGGAGGAATTCCTAGCGCACGGCACGCATTAACCAGCTCGGCTTTCCGTCGAGAACCCTCGCGATAATAGTCTCCTGCAGAGTGCGTAACTCCAATAATGAATCTGACCGACACCGTCGCCGATTCCGCCAATGACCGACCGACTGATTGACCCACCGACCGATTGACCGTGGCTTCGATTTATCACAAATTCCAAACTCTTCCGATGCAGGTCATGGAGCACTAGCGAAGGAGAAGAGAGTGTTCTTTGATTCTCCTCGAGAAGGAGATGTCTCGAATAAAAAGCCTATCTTGAAACTGCCGAGAGAACGGTCGCAACCATCGGTCGGTCGGTCGGTCGGTCGGTCGGGTGATCATCCGAAACCACCACCTCCTCCATGCTCGCTGAGCTGTGCTTTAATCCGAGCGTAGCGAGATCCCAAAAGTGTGCGAGTTGTCCCTCTCAATCATAGAGATCGTTTTCCGTAATGAACGTAATGAATTGAAAGCTTCGACAGTCGGCGCTGATGCCAAGCTTGCGCCGAAGGGGCCACAACCGCACAAACGAATCTCTTTGGCTCAACTGGGTTTGGCATCGTTTGTCTTCGAGTGAATCGACAGTCCATTCGTCTGCATCAGTCCGCGTGGATTGGAAAGCCCGAGTTGAATAATTATGTATTTAATTTATCGAATTGATTGAAGATACGGAAACACTCAGAAGGAGGAAGCTATTGATCCACTAACCGGTTGAGAGACATAACAGATATACTTCGGTGCCCCTTTCAACTTCATTGATTATCATAGGCCCGAAGAACATTGATTCGTCATCGGGATGAGCTGTGACTATTAGCAGTCTCTCGACTCCACTCAACTGTTTCGCCGTACGCCGTTTGCGCGAACACACGATAACTGTGGAAGAACAAACAACAGAGACATGAATAAACAATGCACCGGAATCGATGACACCTTCCGGTAGCGCGACGGATGTTCGTCCACGGGACGTGACCACGGTTCTTATCAATGGATGGTTTGTTGCCTCACTTTCACTTCGTACGTGAGTTCACTCTGATACTTTTTCCCCGCGCGCAAACACACGCTGCGAACAGGTTTTACGCGAGCAGAGGGAGAGGCCCATAGCTATGAGCGACCGGGACGACAACAACTTTGTATGAGACTGGAAACGCGGGAGCGGAGTGCGGGTCAGTGCCGGGTGAGTGGAGCGAGCAACGAAAACGAACCGAAGAACGAAGGAGGTGCCGGCAGTGATAGTGAGTGAAGTGTGCAGTGTATTGGAAGGGGAAATGTCGCGCTCCTCGCCCACACACGTACCTAGTTATATGGGGAGCAGCAATGCGGAAGAAACGACCACTTATGGAAACAGGCTTCGACCGATGGAGACCGCTAAATCAAAGAGCACGAGAAAGCTCCACACCGAGCCTTTGAAAGCGATCGTTCCGTGGGATCTTACGGTGAACGCTCGGACAAGTTTCCCGCAGAGTACAATATTAAACCGCATGGAACAACTTGCCACGCAATTCCTCACACGTTGACTGACATTTGCCTGCCCGCCTGCCTGCCGGCGATTGTCTAGCAAACGTACATATGTGCCGTCTTCGCAGATACTTTTCTGCTGCTGCTGCTGATCGCAGGTGTGGATCGGCGAAGCGAGACTGCGGCTCGCTTCAATACCCACTGACCTAGGAGGCAGCCGGGCGGGCCGGCCGGCCGGCCGGCCGGCTACATAACTTGGCTCCTTTGATAGCGAGCTTTGTTACCTATTTTCTTCGCTAAGCAAGCTTCCCATCCGAGTTGCGTGGCGAACGACCGACTGCATTCAGGCCACAACAGTGGAAATGTTCTCTCCAGTCCAATCAGGAGCTCACATTCTATTGGATGCATGGTGGACTGGAATAGGAGACAGTTGAGGTGATATGACTTGACACATCTGCCGCCTTCCCGACCGGCTAGATACAAAGCAGGATGGTCGGCCGCGGTCGTGGACCTGTCTGAGGTGGAGCTCTACTTGAAACGGCAACGGCGGCGGCGGCGCGGCGTTCGAGGTCCTTTTGTAGACAGCTCGGGATTTGGCCTCTGGCCAGGGACGGCAGTCGGGAAGTCGGTTGGACAGAGTCGACGGACGAGCGAGCGAGCTACCAACAGTGAGGATGAGTTATGACAGATTCGCTCTGGGTTGATGCGTTCGTTGCGCTGCTGGAGCATCGTGTTGAACGCGGCGGAAGGCTAAATGAACAGATAAAGAGATGTGGTGGAGTAGGCGGGCGAGCGAGCGAGCGAGCGGTCACAAAAATTTCAACGTGAGCGGAATAATGGTCAGAAGTATGAAAAAGACAACGGCCGCTTAATTTGGGTCGTTCCCAGCGGGCAAAGCCAGGCGCAGATGAAAACAAATGGGAAGCGAACACATTGGCGATGATAGATTCTCGCTACGCATAATTGATTACACAACTTGACGCAATAATCGGAGAATGCTACGGGGCAAGCAATAACTTTTCATTCACCTAATAATTAGCTCGATGAATGAAGCCATCGTGCCACAATCCAGATTTCGAAGTGAAGTCAATCACAGTTCTCGAAAGAGAATTCTCAGCCGTTGCTGCTTCGATTGAAACCTCATAACGATGCATTCCGAGGGAATAGAAGGCAGCGGAAACCGTCATTGATTGTTTGCCGCCGAGATCTCCGGGGAAGTCTTTGTTTCCATTGTGATGCGTGTGATTATATTCATGAGAGGCACACGTATTGCGATATTATACTCCTTTGTTTCCCTAGCTTTCACGGCTGTTGATTACGCTCACAGACACTCGGAAACCCATGGCCAGTTGGTTTAAGTGGGGTCATCAGTCCAAGCCTCCCGCAATGCTGCTGATACAAACGTCCTCCCTCCTTCCCTCCCTTCCATCTCGAATGAGCTCTCTCGGTGCGTCCACGAAGAAGAACTAATTTCTGCCTCACTCCACGGACACAATTTAAGCCCGCTCTGAGTCAGTCACTGAGTGTCCGCTCGCCGTGTGTTTGTTCAACGACAGCTGAAAACTCGCCGAGAGGATGAAGGAACAGTTTCGAGAACTCCTTCATAAGTGACGGACCAACAAAAGAAGCGAGTTTAGACTTTGCTGCCGCAAATCCTGGCGCAAATGTTGGAATCGACACCCGGCATCGCGAAAGCTCGACGCCAAAGCTAAAGAACTTGAGCCTTCGATAGATATTGCAAGGAGGTATAAAACCGAGCGAGCGAGCGACCGACCGACCGACCGACCGACTGACTGAATGCTCCGTCAGGGCCAGCCGTCGACGGTAGGTCGCTGGCCGGCTCGCTGTTTCGATTTGAGCGGCCGGCCTGGCGCAGAGATTCACCCCGAGGCGACGGCCGACGGCAATACAACCCAATCGGCAGCTGAGCCTGCAGTTGAAGCATCATACGACGTTGTTTCGTCGGCCTCCGCGGACTCGCTCCGATTTCGAGTTCTGATGATCCTATGGAACGATATCACCGCTCTTCTTCTATTCTCCTTTCTTCAACTCTCTGGGCTATGACTGCCAGCAGTTGCTCCTCACGGAGGGAGGCACTGATGACGGTAGTAACGGCGGAACAAAAGAACTTTTTGTGCCGCCAGTCATCAGCTTGCTTGCCAGCGAGCAGCTGCCATCAATTTGTGGTGGACAGATGACTCGTTTGCAGTTTTCTCGCGCGCGACGACACGCGGAAGTTGGTTTTCTTTCTCTGTGCGTCCATTTCCAACCCTTTTATTTCATTCCTAGTTCTTGTGTCGCTGCGCTCGAGTCTTGAAAAGCGACGGGAGCGACATCGATGAAAGGAGGGACAACGACGCGACGTGGACATCGAATGTTCGCTTCTCGGAGATACTTCGATGAAGATTGTTTGAATGTTCCGGCTTTTGAGTCTCGAGTTTCTCGGGGGGTTTCGCTCGAGGATTCGCTATCAGAGTACACGGACGGCGTCGAAGCAATTAGACTCATCTGGCGAAGTGGATTCTTAACGACGACATTGGATGGCCTACCATCCTTTGCATTCTTCTTCGATTCTTGCGCCATGAAAGCGACCAATTCGCCACAAATATTGACTGTTGGGACGCATTAGTGATGGAAGAGAGGGAAAGAGAGAAAGACGATGCTCTGTCGGAGAAGGAAAGGAGGAGGACTTCAAGTTTCGAACTAATCGAAAAGAGTCCGTTGATTCGTTCCTTCGTTTGTCCGTCCAATCGTGCGTTCATCTGTCCGTGAGTCCTTCCGCTTTCCATCCGTTTGATTTCGACTCTCTGACTTCGACGGCGGCGGAAGCGAACGATCGCTTCCTTTTAATTGCTCTTCGCAGCCACAAACAAACCTCTTGGTCCTTCGCCTTCCTCCTCCGTCGGTTTCGTAGAAGTCTTTCTGGAGGGAAATTTCTCTCTTGTTGGTTTGTTGGCTGCTCTTTTGCTTGCCCGCGGGTTCGTTGTTTGTTTGCTTGTTTGCTGCAGGCCCCCATGTTAGTTGAGCGCTTGGGAAGAACATAATAAGAAGAAAAGACGATCGAAAAAAGCAATGCACACAAGCGACCCAAAGAAATAGAGATGGCAACGAAGATAGGTAGATAACGAGAGGCGTGTCGACGGTCGCTTGCTTGCTGTGCACATTTGCCTCAAGCTCCCTTACGACAAGCGAGCGAGCAAGCAAGCAAGCGAGAAAACGACAACAAACGAGCGAACGAATGAACGAAAAAAGCAACAAGCTCTCGTTTGCTTGAATTGTCAGCAAGTATCCTCTGCTCACCCACTCGGTATGCCATCCATCTATCTATCTATTTATCAAGCCCTCATTCCCCTTCTTCCGCTCTTCCCGTTCCCGTCAACTCCGGACAGTACTCTGCGAACTATCATTCAATGCGACAATTCTTGAATGCTAATCCGACGCAATCACTTCGAAGACGATACGACATCTCCACTCTCCCTACTTCTGATTCTTATTCCTCTCTCTCTCTCTCTCTCTCTCTCTCTCCCTTAATCCTTCTCTCGTCCTCTTCTCTCGTTTCTCCTTCGTTTTTCCCATCTGCTGTCGATTCAGCGTGCGCGTGATCACTTCATTTCGCCATTAGCTTTCCACATGCTTCGAATCACATTCTCCAAGCCTCCAGAAGGCATTTGAATCCTACACTCGGATCTTCGTTCGGTTTTCTCGCTGGCCAAGTCTCTGATGTTCGATTCCATTCTTGGTTCTATTTCCTCCTCTCTCTTATCGTCGTCCGCTGCATTTTATAGACCCTTCGGGGAGTGGTCTCGGTCCTGGTTAGTGTCGTGTCGTTTGTTGGGTTTGTTCTCCTTTAACGGTCGCTCTCGTTTTAATGGTCTTACCCGCACGCTTTCCTCTTCGCTACTTCGGTCCAGTTGCCCGCACACATGCTCCCAGCAGCAGCGGCAGAACCGAATTCAGCAAAACCTTTTAATGGTTAACCCCAGCAGGGCCACCAGATCGGATTCGTGGAAACCCTCACCCGAGCGGCTTGATTACGACGGGCCACGGATTCCCTGCCGCCTCACGTAATTACTACCGCTGTTGTAATATCTTTCGCTTCTCCCCACCTAATGATGATGTCAATGACAGCTGATAATCAGTGCCGCCGTGTACTCGACCGCGTCTCCCTTCGTTACACGGTGTACAATGTCAGCGGGGTCGTCGTCGTCGTTGTTGTTGGAATCGTGGTCGTATAGCGATTGCCAATCAAATTCGACTCCGAAACGAGCCCCGGGTCGAACACTTCCATCGGGACGCGTTTGCCCGACTGGCTGCTTCTCCTACACCGAACTCAATTTATTCGCTGCTTTTCGATTCGAATGAAAGCGATCGGATAGTCGCTGTACGATTTGACCACAACACGAAACAGCGATCGCCGCACATTCACTTCTTGTCCCGAGGAAATCTCTCTTCAATTCGACAATGGAGACGGAGTTATCAACGACCGACGATGACGACGAGCGATAGTCGCGAGAGGAGGAAAAAAAATCGTTTCATCTGCGATAACAATAATCGTTGGGATACCAGGCCGATGGCAGTTCATTCCAAGAAAGGGGGAACGCTCGGCTCTGTGCGCCGCGTGCGAAGTAGTTTAGTCGCGACATGCAAAGGAATGTTCGCTGTTGTCCTCTCTCGTGCACTTCCCTCCGTCACCCACTCGCTCGCCCGCTCGCTCGCTCGCTCAGTGGAAACGACAGAATCACGGCGAGGAATTCGCATTCGGCCCAACTTGAACAGCTGATAGACGCAATAGTTTTTCTTTCCCGACCCACCCGCCCGACCGATGCCGGCTACCGGGCCTCGGTGAGAGTGACAGCTGTGGCAACTTTGTTCTAGTTGCACTTGTCTCGTTGTCGGGTGAAGCGTGCATTTGCACACACTGCGTGAGTCTACGTGTCTCGTCTGATAGAGAACGTGAGTTCGATGTCATCTCTCTGTTCCAAATTCTCTCTCTCTCTCTCTCGGTACGCAATAGTCCCCTCCTCTCTCGGTATCGAGCACCGAGAGGTACCGGGGTGGATCGTTGTCATATGAAGATGAAAGAGTTTCTTTTGACGGCGGAAACGGAGCGGCAGTGATGCCGGAAGCAGCAGCAGCAGCCAGTCGTTGTCGTCTCTGTGGCTCGGTATGCCTGCCTACGTCGCGGCGGCTTCGCGAGTCGACTGTCGTCTGTCCATGTGGAAAAACTCCTGCCGCCGCCGCTGCCGAACGTTGCATGCGATGAATGCGGACTCTTTGAGTCTTTTGCAGAGACCGCAAAACCCGCTGAGCTCTCCCTTTTGACAATTCAGCCACATTGGAACCGAGTCGGTGGGTTCTCTTTTTCAAGCTCCACTCATTTCGAGAGAGGGCCCGCCCGCGCGCGCGCGCTCGAAAATATTCGCCATATCAAGAATGTATTCACAGTGAACCTCCTACGGGCAACTCTCCGACATTATGGATCTTTGGAGGAAAAACGCTTCGATGCGAACTGGGGGAGTAGGGTTGGCGACGGTGATGGTGGTCGACGAGGGTCGAAGTAATTTAGCGCTGAAGCAGGCGCGCTACCCCCCCCCCCCCGACAAATAGAAATCGAATACGCTCCATTCGAACGCAATAACAAGCGAGCTCGGCTAACGAAGCTCGTGGAGTCTCTCGCTCGCTTGGCATCGAATCGAATGCGTCTCAAGTCGGAGAAAGAAAATAACGATTTTCCCGGATTGATCCGACCGTTTCTCGTTCCTTCCGGCTTGGCGTTTCTAAATATGCGAACGAACCGACGAGCAGTTGGGCGTAGGAGCTGAACGTTGCAGGACGTGGCTTCATGACCTTAAATGTTCGGGAAAAACTGTACGTTGTAGTCACGGAAAGAAAAAACACCGAGAAGAAAATAAGAAACCCCGAAGGAACCCTAACAAAGAACGCCCTCGCGCGGCGACGAAAGCTCGCATATCGCTTTCAGAAAACTCTGAATAAAAAGGAAAATCCATAACAATGGACCCTAGAAGAGCAAGACGAGCGGAATGAAGAGTGCTTTGCATTATAACTAAGCGTCGAAGCGAAAGTCAATTGACAGTGCTCGGCCTGACCGATCTTCGAACAAATACACCGCGAATCGGGGCCCGCGGAAAAGAAGGAGAACAAAAGTCCGAACGAAGCAAAACGGAATCTCGCCCGCGTTCACCAGGTGCGGCACAATCAAGAAATATTAGGAGAACTATCAGAGGAGAAGATTGTGAGCATAAATTACTTAGAAAGAAGAACACGGTACGGGACACACGGAGAACGTCGGAGAACCCCTTAGTGTACGGTATGTTGTCTCGGTGGGTGCAGTGATGGTCGTGGTGGTGGTGGTGGTGGTCATCCAGGACTCAGTCGGCCAACCGGGCGTGGTCGTCTCGTGTCATAGAAGAGAGAATTTATTAGGGGAAAAGCGGGCGGCGAGCGGGACAAAAACGAAGACGAGAAGGGGGACGAGGAGATTTTGTCCTTCTCCAAGAAACGACTATTCGCGGACCGGCTCCACCGAGAGTAAGGGTCAAAGGAACTTCATAGAGATGATCGCGAGCACAGCGCCTTCTCTACCGGGTCGTGCGACTGACAATGAGTAAAATCACCGCAAGCCACTCGACGATTGATTGCGCATTAGGTGCTCTCTGCGTCAGGAGTTAACGACTGCAATTTAGTACCCGGTCGTAGTTGGTTTTTTCGTTCTCCTTTGAATTCGCCCTCTTGGTGGAAGCGTTCGTTGCCGTTGAAAAGGTTTTCTGCTCCGGGCGTTCCATTCGAGGAACGAGTTTAGCTCTAGACCCCATCAGGGTCGACGCAGAGCTCGATTGCCAGCTCGTCAATCAAGAACTGTCGCGCGTCGGTGACAAACCAGAGAAAACCCCTGCTTGCTGAGAGGTCAGAGTGCTGAGTCAACGGCACCACTTTGGGTGTTGATGTTAGTACCATCACGAGCCTGTTGTAACTTCTACCCCCGGCTCCCTTGGAGCCAGTTTGCTTTCCTGACCTCTCGGAGCGTTGATCGTTCGTTCGATCCATCGGTCGGTCAGCCGACCCGATCACCGGCCGAAGAGCATCCCATCTGACCGGATTTGACTGGTTGGGTGGGTGGGTGGCTGCTCGGTCGCTGGATCGGAGGCTGAAAGCAGCGGCCAAAGACCGAAAGCGAAAAGCCTCACGTAATGGCGTATCGCACGTCCTCGAGTCGGCGAAAGACCAACACCGAACATAATCCGTTGCCGACAATTGCAGAGACTTTGTCCGCCTTTATTATTATTATTATTATTATTATTCCCATCATCATTGTCGTCGTCGTCGTCGACGTAGAGGATGATTATTCTCTAGGTAGTCGGCACTGATAGGGGCGGCATGGCGGTGTTTCCGGAAAAGAAATAGAGGTTCTCGACAACAGACAGAGACCGACTTCTCTTGGCTCTGAGGGACTGGCGTACAGCAACGATACAAGGGATTACATCTGGAACGAAACAACAACGACAACGACTACTACAAGACCAATAGCAGCAACAATGGCACAAAGACCGGAGCTGCCGTATGGAAGGAAATGAAAAAGAGAACGAAAAACGAATCTGTTGTGCCTGCCCTCCTCCCGACCCACTTTCGCCACTAAAATGAGATCTCCCCTGTAAAGACCATCTCAGCAATCAGACACAATCCCGCCGGCGGGCTTTTTCACCCTATCCAAGTTTTTTTTTTCGTCCTTCCCCCGCCAAGCGTACGCTTTGATCATCGCGGTCATCACTTACTTGTCTTGCTCAACCAAAGCAGACTTAGTGAGACCGAGGAGCGAGAACAGCAGTCGCCGCCGCCGCCATAGTCGGTAGCGGCGTCCTCGTTCGCCGTGGTAATAGTGATGGAACTATTAGAGGTGGCGGCGTTGCTGAGTAGATTGTACAAGAGTCTCTTAATGAATGATTATTACACTGGTAACTGTTATACGGCAGTGGCGTCGTGTAGTCGATCCCTTTGACGACGGCGACGAGGCTTTCCGCCGAAACCTCACTTTTCCGGAGCGATCCCCACAGACCGCGAAGATTCTGGCAAGACACACCGTTTGCAGCCACAACCTTGTATTGTACTGTGCTCGTTGTCTGGGTCTGAGCTAATTTAATTATGTGTACGCAAACTGCACGACTTGTGGAGGCAGACCGTCGTTGAGGTTGTCGGTAGCTTGCATAACGTGTGAATGTATCGCCCGCTTGACAAAAGCCTTCCCGCTTGTTGAATTTGTGTCCTTGGTTTAGTTCCTCTCACTGTTGCTTACGTACACCGGATGTTTGATCTCCTCGCTGGCCGGCGGGAGTCTGGGTTAAAAACTTGACATCGAGTCACTTGACGCGTTTGACGTGCCGCTCGTTCCTCTTCCTCGCCCGCCCACGACGAAGTCCGCGTCGGAGGAGCGGACGCATCGCACTGAAGACGTGCGAAGCATAACGAAGTGGAACGCCTCGAGCGAGCTGGGAGAGAGATGGAAACGGATAATCCCTCGGCGTAAGCAGTGTCTTCAGTGAATATTGATGAAGTGTTTAACTCGATACAAACTTGCTCTCGTGATATCGCCTGCCGAAGCCGGCGGAAGTCGTCGAGGAAGTGAGTTAGCGAGTTTTCATAATTCACAGTTAAGCAGCCACGGCGCGCCGTAGCTGCAGGCTTAGAGCTCGTCGTAATGGATGTTGTATCCTATTCATTAGTTGGACGTGTCGAGCTTTCAAAGTCAGAAAAGGAGAAGAATAATACTTTGAAAAGCCGTCACTGTTTCGAAAGAGCCGATACTCGATGGCCAAATTGATACAACCAACAAACCAAGAACCGACCCGCCGCCAACGACGACTCCGATGCTGATGGGGAACTCGGACTCCGGGACAGAGCCTGTTCGAAAGACAGACCATTTCTGAGATTCATCGCCTGAGCCCAAACGACGATACGAGCAGTCTGAATGAAGTGGAGCGAACGATGAAGAAAGCCCCGAGCGCCTGAATAAAAAGTTTGAGCGCAACCCATCGGACGAACATCCACTCGGAAAGCACCATCACCACCCACTGCCCAAGGTCGCGAGAGCGTATTAACCTTTTCAAACGGGACGCGCCCGGGCTGCTCTACAGCGCGAATGAACACTGGAAGTTGAACGTGCGACCGACAATTAGAGTTTTCATCACGTGTCGGAAAAACCGCGGCGGTCGGCTTAGCGCCAGCGGAGTTTCACAAAAGAGAACAACAACTTGAGGTTGGAGCGGGGAAGATTTCCGCCGGCCAAGAGGAGCTTTTAACTCGGGGAAACTCTTGTCCTCGACGGCTGGAGCGGATCGCATCTTATCAAGACAAGGGGAAAAAAAGCGACTCCTCCCTTAGTAGAGTTTCTCGGGCGGCCACTAGCACCGCCGACACCAGCAGCAAATTTCGCTTCGGGCAATGTTGTTTTACGAGATTGGAGCCGCTTCAGAGTAGCTTTCTCCATCCCCTCGGTCCCTCGCTTCTCTACCGAGAGTGCCACGCGAGCAAAACTTCTCGTTGGCGCCAAATGTAGCGGCCGGACCGGGTTTGCGACAATTCCCAAAGAATTGCGTGCGTCCTAATTACGAAGAAGGAATTCCGCGGAAATCACGTTTTGCGCGCACGAGCAAACTCTTGCTCTGTTGTTTTCGGAGGGACCGGGAGCAATCCGAAAGTGGAGGAGGGAATCCGCGAGAGTTCGTCGTCCACGTGAAAACCTCGAAACACTTCACAGAAATCACTCACCAGCTAACGTGAACACGAGTCCGAAGAGAATGCTGGCAATTGCCACGACCGCAAGCCATAATTCCAATGTTGGCTCCATGAGAAACATTGTCAACGGTCACATCCTATGTTTGTCTGGCTTCGGAGGGCAGTTTCGAGCAGGATTTATACCGAGGAGAGAGCTGCACTCTGGGAAAGGGTCCATGTGCCTGTCAGACGGGCAAGCATGCTTTCCTTCGAGAGAGACTCATCCCGCCAAATTCGAAGACTTCCTCCTACTCTCGAAAAAGGAAAAGCCCCTCCACCATCACCGTCACCACGACCAGCGGCAGTGGAGGCAATGCTCGCAGGCGGCGGAGGGCATGATCGCATCGTCCATCCGCCGGCAGCAGCAGCAGCAGCAGCAGCAGCCGGAGGACCAGCATCGAATTCCTATGATAAAAAAAATTGAATGAGCACCCACCGTTCGAATCCTTCCGGCGATCTAACAGTTCTCAACTGCCACAAGGTCCTCCACCTCCTCAAGATCCATCGGTCGAGCTTTCCTCACCGCCACGGATGAGGATATTGTCGAGCACGAGGACCCAGTGACCATCGTTCGGAAATCGTTGGACCCTTCTAGCTCGAAATAGATTCCGGCGATCAATTCGATGGCGATCAAAGCGATTCTCCTCTTCGTCCCTCCGGGAGTGTGCTGCAGCCGATATCGACCCGGGAGATCTATTTGTCCAATCGTCGAAATCATCTCAACCCCTCATATTTATAAGTTGGTCGTTGTGCATCGAAACTTCCAAGGAATGAAGAAATCGAGTGCCAGGATTGAGGAGACCGAATCGACCCCCCTCTGGATTCGAAAAACCCCGGACGACACCCACCCACACTGCCGGACCAAGGAATTCCGAAGAACACT
Source organism: Neoseiulus cucumeris (assembly GCA_021527715.1). NCBI lineage: Eukaryota > Metazoa > Arthropoda > Arachnida > Mesostigmata > Phytoseiidae > Neoseiulus > Neoseiulus cucumeris. Next base: position 2,138,540 of record JAJSRV010000019.1, read on the forward strand.
CAAAATCTTCTGCAGACGATCGGGAAGATTCCAACCGGAAAACCCCTCAGAAAATCCCGCCGAGGATCCGGGAATAAGTTCATAGAGCGGAATCTGGTGGAGCGCAGTTCCTACAGAAGGCCATAAAGGGTGCGGCTGCATTCGCCGCACGGAATTCTCGGAGAGAACGAAGCTCGCTTTCCAGAGTTCTCTCTTTTGTCGTGTGATAGCCGAGCAAGTTTTCGCAAAATGAGAATTGCTTTGGATGACCTGGCGGCACTTTTCTCCCGACTAAGCAATTTTCCCCCTAAATCCCAGCAAGAGCCATTCCCGACTTGATGTATAAGGGAGTCCGTTTGAGCCATTTCTCAGCCGCTCAACTAAGGAAACAGATCTTTCTTCCCTCGAGATCTTGAAAAATCACAGCATTCCAAAGAGAGGAGGAAACACCGGCCCCGAGACTCGAGGTCGAGGCCTAGAAGACAGATGGGTGGCTTCCACGAGTGAACTGTCTGCCTGAATATGCCGATTCTATCGCTCCAGAAGAGGAATTCAAATCGATCGAGTGCCCTCCCGCTGACAAAGCCGGCTTTGATTTAGCGTCCAAAAGTGAGAACTGGACCTCCCGGACCTATTCCACATACCTCTCGCACCTTCGAGGAGAAAAGGATCGAGGAACTTGCGCTTTGATTTCAGCGAGTTTCGGGTTTCTCGACGGGAAGACGTTCAGTCAGAGCCCGGCCCCTCAAGTTTGTGTTCTCCTCCTTGGCGGTGGTTTCCCGCGTCTCGTGCGACAAAAACGAGCATCCTCTTCTCCATCCATCATTCCACGCTCCGCTTGTACCATGTCTTCGAAACGCGGATTGTTTGTGCGTTCCAGCTCACGAGAACGGGAACGTGCAACTTTTCCTCTTATGAGTAGCCGACCGGTCACCGCATCGCCGATGGCTGCGCGGAAGGACGGGCGTCAGTGGAGTTGAGCGAGACGTCCAGAAAGTGGAACAGTGTGTTTGCAGGAGGATCAAGTGGGACGTGGTTGCCGTACAACATTGTGTAGAGTTGCTGACGCTGCAGCTGGTTTTGTTGTTCCTGAGGACACGGGTGCTCCACTCAAAAAACACGCGCCGAACTTAGAGGCTTCTGTATACAATGCCTTTGTGTACGTGTGCTCAAGCCGAGTGACATGTCGCCCGCGATATATGTCGTGACGGAACTCCCGAGGGCCCAACACCTCAGCCGGGAAGCAAACTCGCCTAATCTGTCGTTGACTCCCTCACAGCCAACGAACGAGTATTTCATGATGAACGTGGAAGACTACTTCGTCAAGTGCGCCGAACTTCACAGCATTCACTCCATCTAGATTTGAACCTGGCAAAGTTCTCTTGCGCAAGATCCTTCTGTGGAAGGTCCCTCACACCCGGGACCCTCATTCACCGAGGAATTTGGGTCGATTTCAGATCCCAAAAGTGGCTTCAATCTCGATCCAAGCTTGAAAAACCTCTAGAGCTCGAGGCGTCTTTCATCCATCTATCAAATCCGAGCCGTTTTCGCCTCGTTTTGACAGCGCCCATCGCTTGCTTTGGACAACGAACACTTTGGGAATATTATGATGCACAAAGGTGCAACGCCTCCACCTCGAACACGGTGGCGCCAGAGACGCGGACGGGGTCGAGTGAAACGATCGAAAATGATTCCATGCTAACACAATTTCCTGCGTTCGTGTTGATAAGAGCGACGTAGCGAGGGCGAGATCAGGGTACGGATGAGGTGAATGGAGGCTCGTTTCAATGATCGTACGGGATCCGTTTCTCTCTTTGGGTTGTTCCGCGCAGAGCTTTGACAGAAACGAGTGACAATCAAAATTCAATCAGCCCGAATTCATGAAACCGAGCCCGAGCTGAACCCTCCGGCCGGCGCTTCTTCATTCATGAAACTCTCAACTCGAACCCGATAGAGGGACATTGACCGTTTATTGCGCACTCCTCGGTGAATGGACAGAGAATCGGGTCTCACGACGCGCTGGGAGATCCAGTTCGCTTGTTGAGATCGAGCGATATTTCTAGTCTAGTCTTGTCAGTCAGTCAGCGAGTAAGCTAAATAGCCATCCGAGTGGGCGACCGAGCCCAGTTCTGCCGAGTCAGACTGCTGAAAAAGTTATAATGAATGAACTCCGTCTTCCTGTTCTGCGGCTGAGGCGTCCTCAGGCTTTCTTTCCCGTCTTCGTTCGATGCCGGTTGGATCAGGCCTCATCACCGGCCGCGCACAGTCGACCTCGTCCGATCGCGCGGAGTACACGTTCGAAGGAGAAGCAAAAAAAGTTCTCCCGTTGTTCCTTTCAAGTTTTTTATCTTCCACTGCGAGTTTGTTCCTTTGAATGTTCCGGCCTTTTTGTTCTCATGTCATATGGACTCATTAACTGATAAGCGAACACATAATCACCCGGCGAACAATGAAAGAGAGCAAGCCCACCGCGACGATCGGGTTCGAACCTCGAAAACTCAACACGTTGGTTCGGGGCACCGTTTGAGAAGAGCGTCCAATCCAGACACTACTTCCAAGGATTTGAGATCGAGGAAACTTGGCGTTCGAGCATCGTTTGTTCGCCTTAGATCGTCCGAAAGAGGGAGACAGCCTTATCCTGAAGTCGCTGTATCGCGGTGTCTGATGGTTTTGGGTTCGTTGATGAACGTGCGTCGCCGTGATCGTCACCGCCATCAACATTCGAGAAAAAGGACAAAAAACGCTCGGCAGCCGATACAAGACAGTCTCCGACAGCGGCAAAACCGACGAAAACAGCGATAGTCGAGGGTGCTCACTCAGATTTATAGGTTTGCCGCGAGCCCAAGTTGGGTTCGCCTTGGGGCTGATGTTCGCCTGTCATCTACAGACCACGTCCACGTCGTCAATGCTGCGTGTTCGGGGAGTAATTATTTTCTATGTAACCGCGATGAATACCGGTCAGCTCTATTTGCAGATCGAACGATCCGGGAAACGCACGAACGATTGCGTTGTTGCGACAACGTTCTCCAGGGCAACCTTCAATCGAGGATGCATAGACAGACAGACGAACGAACGAACGAACGAACGCTCCCTCGGTCGAAGAGACTTGTGGACTGATGGATGAACGGGAACGATGTCAAAGACCGCCGCGACGACAGGCACAAAAACGACGACTTTGAAAAACAACCTGCTAGCGGTGATTTTGAACTCGCGGCCGGCATACTGCGTCCCCGAACACTACGTGGGGAGACTTGACAAATAATCCTGCCTGCCACTCACTCACTCAGGGTGACGCCCCACTTCAGAATGTGTATGAATTTCAATAACTCCTTCGAGATCTGGATCGGTTCCAGCAGTCGTCGTCGTCGTGTGATCCGGGTCCTTGTCGTGCGATGGCGACAGTAGCGCACGGATTTCCCCAACTTGAAATCTTGTGGAAAACCACCGTGGCATGCGAATTCATCGTCCTGGGAGTTTTCCGTCGGAACTTCTAAAAATACTTTGACCGCACGCTCTGACCGCCGAGCCCGAGAGATAATTCACAAGAGAACAGGAAGCACTGAACGATGTTTAACGTTTCACGCGCAGTAGCTTTTTCCCACCGTTTTAAATTGCCCAATTCGGACTCGGACATAGGAGGCACCTGCCAGCATCGTGATGATGAATGAATCGAGACGAGAAGCAGCGAAACTCGTTGAGAACTCACAATCAACTCGTTTCGGAGTGGCACAAAAGAAGAACAAAATAATTTTCGACTCTCGGGGGCGAAATTTCCGAGACTGACAAGAGGATCATCTTCCCTCTGACCTGTCATTATGCCCCTCACTTAGCTGACAGAGCATGGAACATAGGGGCCTGCCTGCTGCCAGACAGCCTTGATTACATCCAAACTTCATTCCCCAGCTTCGAGTCCCTTATCGCATAACCTCGGGAGGCAGTTTCCCTCCAGATCTCTCACTGAGCCCGAGCCTCTCTGTGTTCGAGGCTCGGAGGAGATCGAAGCGTCTCATTTCATCCGATGAGGATCTCTCAATCCGATTTATTGTAATCCCACCTGGCATCGGATTTTGAAATTCTGCGAACCCACAACAGCAGCAGAGCTCAGTTCCAATTTCCAAAGCGGATTCTGCGAATTTCGAAGCTCCGAGCAAACCTCCAACGAATTCAAATAAACTCAATTGTTCGTTTCAGGATCTCCGAATGAATTTGAAGCGAAATAAATAAAGTTTGAGGCTCGGCGGGGGGAAGTGTTTCCAGGAGCGAATCAGCGTTGGTGAGGTCGAGAGGAGTTGTCTCGTTCAGGGAATGGAGAGAACGAGATGAAAATACAGGCTTGGTGACGCTCGCAACCCACGACCATATCACCCACGTGACAGAGGGAGGCCCCGATCTTCTAGAGTTGGGGGAATGTCCAGGGGTCTCACGCAACGGACAACTTTTCACTCTTTGTCGGACTCAGTTCTCGCGACCTTGCGGTGTGCACGTCAGCGGAAACCTCATTCGACATCGGAGCGATGATCGACAAGAAAACAAAGATCAGCGAGAAGTGAAACAATGCTTCGGACGCTATAAACAACGGCCTCTATAGCATCTCTGTCGGTCAACGATTCCCACGGGGGATCGCATTCCGGGGTCGACTCGAGGCGCGTAGCTACTCTTGGGCCGCATGACCCTCGCGAATAATTTGCCAAGATTGATGGTATTGTTGTCCATCCTCTACGCCACCCTCGACGCAACGCGGCGCTTGGGTTTTTGGGCGAATTTTCAACAAACACAACAGGGAGAATGCCGACACACATTATGGGCGGAAAGTCAAATTTTTTCTTTGTTCTTGTTCACAGTAATGACTCGTGTCTGTCCCAGCGGACCCACCAGCAAATTCGTTTCAAGGTCGTTCCGTAGTCGCCGACGAAGCAAGCTTGTTGATTCTAGGCGACGGATATTAATCAGTCGCATGCGGCGCCGCCGGGCGTTGTGCATTCATCTGGAATCAAATGCGAGGATATCGGGAGTATGCGTTGGCTAGAGTTGAAACTTTTTCCTCGACGCGCTGAACAATATCGAGAGAAATCTCGCGTAGATCCCCTAAATCACGAAATTGATATCACTCCAAAGCTGAGGATAACATTCTTGCTCGGGCGGGATATCCCTAAGCAGAGTTCAACGGCCACCAAATCCAAACCGTGTGATCCATAACCTCGGGGTAGCATTCCAATTTCGAAAATTTCTAGAACCGAGGGCATCCGCTTGGAGGAGACACCGTTGTGCGATAACAGCAAAGCCCGAGGGTGGAAATCATGCCGAGACCTTTCTAGAATTCGGAAGCTGCTTCGAGACGATTCCTTCTCCAACGAGCTTGAAGTGACAGCGTTCTCCCCTATTTTCGTTGGAGATGTCTCGAATACAACTCCAGTTCCGGGGAGTGGTCTCGCTATCGCGGAGTCGGGGAGACTTTCCGTCCTTCCTTCCTCCACATTAAGTGCTCCGACTTTCGACAGCATGAATTGATCAATATGTCAAACCGAGTTCAAGACCGTCAATGCTTTATAGACAGGTCATTCCTCCACAGAGAGACTCGATTTTTCTTCCCGTCCCGAGAGGAGCTATTCACGTCTCGGAGTGGTTGATGAGACCTCGCAGCGGATTTCCGAATCAAACATTTCAGAATGACGAGAAGCCTAATGAGTTCTAACTCCTTCGAAAACTAACGCAGCCACGCATCGAGAGATCGTTTCAACAATATCTCAAATATTTTCAGGATTCCTTCACTCGAACTGACCTCCTTCGAAGAGAAACGAAAAAAGAAACTCCTGTGACTTCCAGCATTACTGATCCAAGATGCTCCCTCTCGGGACTCTGGGTCGGGCTCGGGATTCTCATGGACGACTTCAGGTCGGACTGGCAGTCCTAATTTGATTTGGACGATTCGTTCAAATGAATATGACAACATCAACGAAATTTGAAACTGCGCATCTGGCTTTGAGCCAGTTTGAGAGCGCGTTTGGCCAAATCTGTGATTAGCTACGCTCTGCTCAGCGTCTGCTTGGAGCAAGCCATGCGAGGTATCCGTTTCAGTTTAGGCGTTCAAGCCCCCGTTTTGACGTCAGCCGTCAACTACGCCGTTCGAGTGAGCAATCTGCCTGAATAATTAATTGCGACACAGCACGGCGGTTGGAGAATGTCAGCTTTTGTCACGCAGAGTTCCGGGACGGGCTCGGAACCGAAGCGTTAGACGATCAGCGAAAATTTGTTGAGGAAATTGACACTCTAGACGAAAAATCGATGGCCGCCGTTTCACGAAAGTCAACAGAAGTGGGTTTTTCGGCGAGGAAAGAGTAAACCGTGGCTCTTCTGAGTCAGTTCGAGGTCCTTCGTTCGGGAGGCCGCAACTGCGGATGTCCACTCTAGCGTAGAAGGGTTGCAGACTGAATTTTCTGCGAGCCCAAATGATAATTGCGTCCTGCCTCTCGCGCCTGCTGGCTCGTCGGAGCCACAAACACTCGGATTTGACATCGGAAACTTCTGCGCGTACTTATTCCGAGGTTTCCAAGTCCGAAACGTCTCGGAGTCCTTCCTTTCTCCATGGTCATGGCTCCGTCGATCTGCCTTAAAGGTCCAACGACGGCCACTGATACCTGGCACCGTTAACGGCAGACAAAAAAAGCTCGAAAAAAACGCCTGGGAGATTTTTGCGTCACCGGGCCCTGATCGAGGGAAGCGGCTCCCTCCCTTCGGGATGAAATATCAATATCACATCGTCACCAAATGGTTCCGAGAAGAACAAACTCAACAGAGGCTTCGGCCGGGAGATCAAATTTATTCCGAGCATGTTTCACAGTTTCCCAAGTTGCTCCCTAGGCAATCTCCTCCCGGCGCAACTCATCATTACTTCTCCCTGAAGCCCCTGATACTCTGTCTTAACGAAAACCTGATAGTGAGCCACGATGCGTCCATTGCAAGCTCTCACGTGGCGTCAAAACATCTCCCGCTAATCCGATTCGTCGGAAGTTTCCGGAAAAATTGCAAGATTCATTACTCTTGCTTGAGTCATTTTTCCGGAAGTCTTGATGAGACCGAGCGGTGCAAATCGTTGTGCGTCTCGCCAAGATCATTCGATAATTATCGAGTAATCCATCAATCAAGCAATCAACACCTATATCAGTTCGTCACAATCCAGAGAGTTCTGTACTCAAGGATGTCTAGATCTCCCACGGTGTGAAGCCTTGTTTCCGCGGCGGCAGGAGATGCTTCGGGAGTTCTGAAGGGATTTCGTGGCCCTCCATCTTGATGCTCACGAGGTGCCTTGCGAGGCAGTATTCGTCCTCATCGAGCGAACCGTCTCTGTCGATATCGGCCAGTCTCCAAATCTTCCCCAGGACGGAATTCGGCAAGCCTGACTTGATCATCACCTGCGAAAAGAAAGAGGGAAAGACGATTCCAGGAGTGATTTCCATCGTGACGCAAGAATCCAGTCCGAAGCCAGGAAACATCGCAATGATATTGAACAACGAGGGAAACGATCGCAAACACTATCCGTTCACTGACCTCTCTCGCAACAGCACCGCAAACTTTGCCGTCTTCATCTTTTGTGCGGTTGAATTCATCCAGGTAGAGGTGTTTCTCAACCACCCAATCGCTTTGGAGCGATCCCTTGTCGGCGCCCTCACCTCGACCGAATCCGAAAATAGATCTTTCGAATTGGTCACCACGAATTCGCTTCTGTTCACCGTCGGTTTCCTGATCTCGTTGAATCATGTTCACGAGTTTCGAGATTCTTGCTCCGAGAACTTCGTCGACTTCGTCCAGCAGTCGCTTCTTGAACGGCTTGAAAAGACTCCAGTCCATCTCTCTGAGCTTCTCTCGGAAATCGACTATATCGGGAAAGTCTCCCTCCGCGAAATTCTGCTCCTGTTGAAGTTGAAAGTCTCAGCGTGCTGTTCCTTTTGACGATAGAAGCATTCGGAGTCACCATACCTTTTGAATTTTGGCGAAAATTTGCGGAAGGCCCTTGATCGCTTTCCTTTTTTCGTTCTCTTTGTAGAACATCGAGACGTTGTATCTCTCCGAAAGAGCTTTGATGATGTAAGCGTTCACCTGCAAAGACGTAAGGACGTGTCAGATTTCTTTGAATCAAATCATTCCGCGTTCGAATCGACCGGATTATCGCTCAGCGGCAATGGAATTCTGTCGTCATCTCCTGTACACGATGTTCTTACCTTTGCCTGGCGGGCTCTTTTCACTAAATCGTTCAGCTTCCGCAGAGCTACATTACAGGGAAGATTGCTGATGTCCCGGAAAAGGTCGTGCTCTTCAGCCTCGAACAATTTTCGTAACTCGTTGTTCCTGGGAATCGATTGCAATTCAGCGATTCCAAAATATCTTTCTGTCAAATCATTGGGCACTACTTTGTTCTCCGGTCATCTAAGTTCACCTGAGTGGTTGGTCCCAGAAAGTGCTGATGTAGACTCGAGCTACTTCAGGAGTGAGAAGGATTTTCCCGAGGGACCACATCAGAGCTCCGAAGACCTGCACAATGACGAATCTTTGAAATATCATTGCAACATGACCCGCGAGCACGAGACAACGCATCCCAAACAGCTCTACATATCTCGTTGCGAGGCGAAAGCAGCCTTACCCGCATCAGCTGTTGCTGATCGACCATGTCGGCTTTGTTCAACACGATCCGGATTTTTTCATCGTGCCCGCGTAAAACTTCGATTGCCCTGATAAAAAAACGAAAATATGGATCTCAGTCCTCGCCCTCGACATTCTCTGGCGGCGACGATATCATCCTGATGATTCCATGATTTCAACAACGGATTTCAAGAAAAACCTCTGGAATTCGTCGGAAATATCCAGTTTGTGAGCGTCGAAGAGCAGAATGATGCGATCCGATCGGGCGGCAAACCATCGGAGCACCTCGGTGAAGTTGTAGCCTCGGTCGATACGCTGTTTCTCGCCAGAAAGGATTCCTGGAGTGGTGAGAGGTATTTTTCCCATTACATGACATTGCAAGTGATGATTCCACGCCGACTAAGCCTTCGGATTGGAAGAGAAATTCCTAATGGAGCTAATTGAAGAATTCTCGCACCTGGCGTGTCGATGATGTTGAGAGATCGTAACACAGAGGAATCCTTGTGGGATATTTGGAATCGCTGCAAAAATGCGCTGCCGAATTTTCCGAACGACGTGAAGGGTTTCGTGGGATCGACCACGACGGCATGTCCGGGAAGAACGCCTTCCTGCTGACCATGCATAACCACAATGAATTTATCGGTGGTGGGTTCGGGTCCCACTCGATCTCCAGGGAAGTTGTCATCGAGCAAGTACCTTCAAAAAAGCACCGTGTTTCCGTTCTAGTCGAAAAATCATTCGAAACTCTCGCGAGAAGACTTCATATGCATGAGAGATGTGGCATCACGAGAATCTCACTTAATGAAGGTGGTTTTCCCGGTGGAGTATTGGCCGATCAGAAGAACTGTCGGCTTCGCATCGAAGTCTTGGTCGAGCAGCTGTGGCATGCACAGGTCATGGAAATGATACTGCTGCTCCAGGGGAAGGATCTTCTCATTGTACATTGACCTCAAACCTACGAGATTATGACATGAGACGAGGTCGATTTCAGAAACAGAATCGACTTCGAGCGCCACAAACTGAGGCATGCCACTCACCCACAGATACTTACCATCGACAACAGTTGTGAAATTGTCGTAATTTGCGGCGGGATCAGTTTTCGTCTTCCGACGCGGCATCTCAGTTTCTTTTGCGGCTCTTTTTGGAAGAAATCTACGCCTGTTGTCCCAGTTGAAGCTCTCACCTCAATCGCCACCGCTTTCGCTCTAAAACTCGCCACTGCTTCGATTTCGAATGACTCTAATCTGTAAGCTTTCAACTTTCAGTATAATTCACCGAGGATCGACCACAACTTTGTCTTTCCAAGTCCGATGGACATTCTCGCGATGATTTCGGTGGATTCTTTCACTTTTCAGCTATTCTAAATCCTACGCATGAAGTAAGTTTTGCGCAGCCTTATCGATTTTTGGTCAAATAAACTCAGCGGATTGATCGCGGATCTCTCGAAATGTGGAAACTTGAGACCGACTGTGGGACAAGAAAATGAGTAGAATCTGAGCCGGGTCTCTTCAAACAAATGTCATTGTCATCCAAGATCGCATCAGATCAGTGGTTTTTTGTCTCTCACCGATCTCGTGGAAATTTTTCCAACGCTGTTAACACCACATAGCTCGTCCACCACACAGCTTGTCCCCGAGATCACGAAAAAACACTCTTTCCGGAATCCACATACGATTCGGTTCGCAAAGCTTACCGTGCTCACTGTCCAAGGAATGATTCGAATGAGCAGTGCTGGAAACAGAATTTATATAAGTCCGTTTCGCTCTCTCAGGCTTAATCCGAAAGCACCGATTGAGTTCAAGGTTTCCCATTTTCGAACGCCGTCCTCATCGTTGTATAAGAGTGCTAATACTGACTCTCCACGTCTCGTCATCCAAATTCGGGTTTATGCGATTTGGATAGAGACGCCACTAGGGATCGCAAAGGAACCGCTAAGCGGAACCGCGGATCCGCGGGTATTTCTCTGCCGGCGGGTAATACCCGCGGACCATCAGAGATCGCGGGTACCCGCGGGTACCCGCGACCGCAGACCGCGGTTTTCCGGTTCCGGTTCCGGTTCCGGTCTCGAAAAAGCATCATAAATCGCCAATTGAGAACCGTACCCTCAGCCCGCTTTACAGCGATACCCGCCAGGCAGGCGGGTACCCGCGGCTGCCCGTAGATACCCGCGGTTCCGACCTGAAACCCGCGGGTACCCGCCGGTATCTGGCGGGTACCCGCTTGGAACTGCGGATACCCGCGGGTACCCGCTCGGAATGGCGGGTACCCGCGGGTTTCAGGCCGGAATGGCGGGTACCCGCGGGTTTCAGGCCGGAACCGCGGTTCCGCGGTTCCGCTTAGCGGTTCCTTTGCGATCCCTAGACGCCACGACCCCCAACAGTACACAAATGAATCGCACGCGATGCGGTTACTTCGCTTCCATGTATAATTTGAAAGAGATGAAACGGAAGGGATTCTGTTGTCGTCACATACTGAGCTGAAGGTTCATAGCGCAGGGTGAAATGTAGTCTGAAAATTATAAAGAAGGATTCATTTTCTGAGTTTCAAAGAGGAAGAGGATGAACAAGATTTCTAGGTAAGTCGGTTTCTGCACGGATCGGGGTTGGGATCTTCAGAAAAGGAAGAGAGTTACCTCGGAAAGGATTATCCCTCGAGTCGCTGCGCAATTTCCATCAAGGTAACTCCGAACTCGAGTGAATCGTTTACAGCGGGTGAGAATCTCATTCGAACCGAAGAGCGCAGGTGTCTCATATTGAGTGCTGTTCCACAGCGGGGTTTTTCTTCCGGTTGAGTTATCACGAAATACTCTCAGAACTCAAACTGCATGAACGCATGCCAGACAGCGAGACATGAGCTCAACAGGAAGCTCAAGGGGCTCCCGGGTTTGCTTTGCGGCTCGACTTAACTCTATAAGGTCGAACGATATGAAAGGCCGCGCGCACAACAGTCGTGCGTTATCCCGCACAGATATCGATCTTCGTGTCAGCGGCAGCGTCGAAATGAAGTGATGGAATCAGCGAAGCCCAATCTGCGATTTCGTCATCAGCCACTAATCCTGAGAAGGGCTTTCATCGGGTAATAGCTTTCGGAAATTAGTTTATATGAATCGATTAGGAGACGAAACACGAGAAACAAAGCCGCGATGATAGTTCGTTCTCCGTGAGAATTTTGTAAACGTGTGGCTTGAAAAATCTGTTGAAGAGGATCACCTCGGGCATTCTTGTCAACCACGAAGAGCCGAGGTGCAACTCCTTGCCATAAAGAAAGAGCTCCTTGAAGGAATGAAAAAACAGCGCTCCGTAGTATCCGACTTTATTTCTCGAAAATTCAAATACAGTTTTCGGTCGCGTATCTACTCTTACCGCGAATAGTCATCTTTGTCTTCCAGATGAGAGTTCAACAGCTCAATAATGTCGGATTCTGGTTTCGATCACCGACCGTTTTCAGGTTTCGGTATTCCTGAGAGGCCATTTCATACGACTGACTGAGTGAGTCACATCTTTCTTGTAACCGTTCAATGTCTTCCTAAATCATTTAAACTCGGGATTTTCCTAGAGTTCCTGGCGTAGCTCTGCCGCAAGGTCAACATAATGATAGTTCCCGATTATTTATGTCGATGTCTAAGGTGTACCGTGTTTCAGTGATTTTGCGGTGTTTATGACCGCCTTCATTTTTCGACTGGTGAGTTCATTTTTCTGTCTACCTTGTTCGGGTTGAGTGTCAACAATCGATTCGCGTTCAGAATATCGGCGAAACGATCGTGGCACCCTCTTATCGAAATCGATGTTATATGTCTAGACAGAGCAGTCCATCTCAAGGCTCTGACCATGGAAAGACTTCGTTCAATGTGGCTTATATTTATCTCTTTTTCATTTTTTTGGTTTATTATGGTTTCTTATCATAGAATAGCATCTGTGTTCCCTCTCATAACTGAATAAAATATTGTTGAGTAGGACATCGAAGAACTATTTCTGTTTCGTTGTCGGGCTCGTAGGTCGGAAGCCAGGCAACGAACTCAGTCGATGTCCGGTCCTTTCAAGACTCAGAGACATCGAGAAAAACAATATTAGGCTTGGGAATTCGATGCAGGCGAACCCTTGTTAGAGCTCGATGTTGCTAAATAACCTTCGAAAACCAATTTTTCATTTTTATTTCTCAGACGCACTCTGGATCGCCGTGGCAAAGCGTGACTCCAGACCTCCTGACGCCCCAAACAAGATCTCTAAACGAATTCTTCTTCCTGAATGTGATTGCTTCAACATCACATTTTACGATACAGCCACGATTGAATCGATTTCGACATTCCTTCAATTCGGCTGCAACGCCTCCTATCACCAGTATTTGAACCCTTCATTCCTGGAATATGTGTGTCTGTCAATGTTGTCGTTGTTCAAGCGAAGGTGTGGTATGTTTTGGATACAAGCGAGTTTTCGCGGCGCGGGGGCTCGTGACGAACCAGGAGAGGTGACAAATGATCAACGAAAAGCTACTTATCCGAAGTAACACCGACGGATTGATCCAAAGTAGTTGGGTCGGGCAATGTAACATGGCTCTTTCTTTCACTTTTGGATTCTCGCTCATGTCGTCTAACTGACCATATAGTCTCCGTCAACTGTCTAGAAATCACGGCAGAAATCAGACTTCGAATCGTCCTGCCGATTTCTCGCTTCTAATAAACTCGGGATCACGACTCCTTCCACATAGATCGACGGTTGGAATTTTTCCATATGAAGAACATGTGAGTTGCAATTCAGGTTCCTCTTTTTGCTTCCGCAAATATCTTTGGCATCACTTCGTTGGTTTTTAGTATATTTTCTAGATTTCCGCTCGAAGGAAGCTCGCGGCGGCTGAGGAAGATGAATCGCATTGTTCCCTCTAGCGGTCTCTTAGACTTTTTCGGATTTCGTGCATGCTTATTCGTTCGACGAATTCAGCGCAAGGAGTGTGAGACACAATGCCATTGGGAGCGATACAACGAATTCGCCACAATAGAGTCTGACGGACTCGGAGAATCTGATTTTCTCTACAGAATCCGTCTTGAAAGTTCTCCGCTCTTCTACTGCCCTCTGTCTTATCAACTGTTGTGCGCCTAAACTAATTTCCAACCACACCTATCGCTGTTCCGTTCGACCAACAGCCTCCGTAACTGCTATTTCCGATGCATCATTCAACGCCATCTCCGCTTACAACGGTTAGGTACATTCAGATTGAATCCTGAACTTCGTCGACTCCGCAGTTCCTCATATTTTCATCTACAACCGTGTTCCAACGATTCCAGCTTTTTATCGAAGTTTTCTAGAGGTCGATGTTTCGATCGTTCCGCTTTTCAGTGGGAACATTTTTCAGAGCTTCAACGGAATTAACAACGATCACTAAAGACTCTGTTGGTTATGGTCAACATATTCGGATTTTTTCTTCATCTCTCAACATAATTCTGAACCATCACTAGTTTGTTGTCGGATTATTATATATAATATTTTATATATATCTTCATATTATATATATTTGTATATAACGATTTTTGGATCAGTCCTGTTATTGTTGATGTGGATCTCCGCTTAGAATATTTATCGTCGTCCTTATTTTGATATCATTGTTTGGTATCGGCAACGAATAATAGACTCCGGATTCAGGCTCTATTTTTATATGGATGGGTTCGGTTATTTCTTCGTTTATCCACATGCTTTGTAGATGCCGCGCAGAAAATGAATGGAAGTTTGTAGTTGATGTTCCAAGATCTGAACGGTGGTGCGATCCTGCTCAGAGCAGTTGTCATTTTGGCCGAAGTAAGAGAGGGAGAGGGAGGGAGGGGAGAGTGAAAAAAAGAAAGCTAAAAGTATCTGGGCGAGGGGGGAATGGCGGAGCTAGAATTTCCGGAGCCAAAGGTAGGACTCTGGGCCCGCTCAGCCCTGAAGAATCGCACTCTAAGCCTTCCGAACCCCTTGCATTCCAGCTTCGAAAGGGTCAAATCGTCAAATTCGGTTAAAATATTGGTACATGAAGTTTGCACCAATCGTGAGCGTTTGCCTCACATGTCGCAAAGGAGCCGCACATCGGTTGCAAATCGAGTTTCAACTGGATGGTTCGTCCATATTGCATTTTTTCGTTGAAGACATACTTCATGAGGATCACTACTGTCAATAATTGCTTCGATTATGATGAAGTTGGCGATGGCGAAATCGAATCGTGGATGGGGAGTCGATTTAAAGACTTATTTCTTCAAAACAACATTTGTGATTTCAAAAAGATACAAACGAGCTATTTGAGGGTTTGGAGAGGGGTTCAGAGAGAATATTCAAAAGAAAAACACCACCGCCAATGATTGACACAACAGCAATTGAAAAGCGAGACGATTTTGAGTAACTTATTGATATGCGCGCTGACGGAAGATGGCGGCGATTTCTTCAACAGTTTTGCCTTTGGTTTCTGGTACTCTTCGGTAAGTGAAGATCCAGAAGAAGATGAGGAACGCGGTGAAGATCAAGAAAGTGTAGTGACCCAATATACCTGCGAATATTTGGGCGAGTTTTAGATTCAAGTTTAACATCGAGAATACGAAGCAAAAACGGATTCCTTATTTTCTCAATAATTTGAAGCGGGGGTTCCAACACGGATTCGTTCAAGAATAGTTTAGTTCTCTTACCGGTCAATGGGAGGAAGCACATTCCGACCAAGAAGTTCGCCGTCCAGTTGACTGCCACCGACAGCGAGGTAGCAAGCGGTCTCGCGCCTTGTCCGAAGAGTTCACCGACAAGGAACCAGGGAATGGATCCGGGACCAGTGGCAAACATGACCACGAAACCAACAACGGCTCCAACGCTCACGTACGACAAGGCCGGGTACTGATCTTTGAGACTCAGGCAGATGGTGAGCACGACTGTGAGAACAGCCATTCCTCCCAGACCGATGAGATGGAGAGTCCTGCGTCCTGCGCGCTCAACCAGGACGAGAGATACGAACGTCATGAGAACGTTGATCACACTGACGGCGAGCGTGGCACGGGTCGCGGCTTCTGAGCTCAAGCCGGCGTCTTTGAAGATGCTCGTGGAGAAGAAGATCGCCTGCAGAATGGAAGAATAGAAATTGATTATTCTGTTCCACGAATCTCGTCCGATAGGAACGAAATTGTTACCATCTACATAAGTCATCCATCAAACTGGGGTTCATTCACGATTCACGAAGCCGTGCCTAAAGACCGTATCCGCTCTGTACTCACCGCGTTGATTCCGGAGAGTTGTTGAGACAGCATGACCATCATAGAGATAATCAGCGGAGTACGCAGACCGATGTTGTGGATCATTTCGTACAGCGTCACCCGAGGAACCATTTTCATTTGCTCGTATTCTGCTCTCATCTCGTCCATTTCGTCGTGAACCTCGAGAGAACCTCGCAACCAGGTCAGAGCTGTGGGAGAGAAAGTTGTCAGAAGGCGGACGCAACGGGATTCAACTGGGCGCCATGGAGATCAATGTCCCTATCCAGCTGAGTATTCGTAATAAGGTAAGGGAACAAAGTGTCTGCATTACCTTGCTGAGCAGCAACGTCTTTGCCTTCGTTGATAAGAATGTATTTTGGCGACTCCGGGCACAGAGGGAAAGTGCACAGCATGATGATCGAAGGCACAATTGTGAATCCTGCAATGAAATCGATGTTGAGAACGTGCGAGAGTCTCCCGGACGCTTTAATCCAAGCGATTCTATTCTCGATCACAATGCAAACCATGTTCTGAACTCACCAAAAAGTAGCGGCCAGGATTCTTCTGTGCCGAACAATCCTTCGAGTCCGAGAATGTTCGAAATCAAGATAGCGATGGTGACGACGAGTTGGTAGATGGACCCGACAGCGCCTCGGAGATGGGTCGGTGAAATTTCGTTGAGATACATGGGGCCGAGACCGGCGTTCAAACCGTTATTCACGCCGATGAAAAATCTGCCCATGATCAGCATCTCGTAGGAGCGGCAGTTCTGTGAGAGAAAAATACCTTTTAGAACCTCCGTCCAATCAAACTCTATGGCCACTCCCAGATAGAATGATCGATCGAGACTTTTGATAATTCGTTTATATGGTAGATGCTAACCTTTGAGAATCCCATCAAGCCGGCAGCTATCACCACAAAAATGTTGTTGATCAGGAGTCCTCCTTTGCGCCCGAACTTTTCAGCGACGAATGCCGTCATCAAACCTCCGACCATTCCACCAATGCAATAGATCGAAACGATGATTGAGAAGATCATCTGAATCGTACTTTTGGAAGGTACCTCCTCGAATCTGTGCTTGTACGTATCATTGATGAAAGCCTCGACGAGCTGGAAAGAGATTCGAGGAGTTTAGAGGCTGAGATCATTAACCCCAATGAGATACCGCCGGATTCCTTGATTCGGAGCTCAATCCATCGCTTAGATCTCTGCATCTGAAGTCAGCTGCATCCGAAATTCAACTCAATCTACGAAGCACGCGACGGCAAAATATCCGCTCGACGGACGGACGGACCGACCGACCGGCCGATCGATACGTTTAATATCAACTGGCCCACGGCAGCGAAAAGAATGCTATTTCGAACGAGAAAACTGATTTTTGGTGAGATGAGACTCGTTGCTTTCGTCGAATATCACGGGGCTGCTCGAAATTCGCACGAACAAAAAAAAACTGAATGAATCTGAGCACTAACCTCTTGTGGGGCATTGACCACACCGATGTTGTATCCATGCTGGAAAGCAGAGCCCAAAGCTGCAGTGCCGATCGCGAAAGCTAGGTTTTTTGTGAGGCCCTGGAAACGAAAGAAAGAGTTATTGAAAGTATCCTTATGCATTCCCATTCTCTCCGAACGATCAGTGTCAGCGTCGGTGTTTCAGGAAGTTTGTTGAATGGGGTTTCCATGCTTCCAACTGCACCTCAGTGCCCGTGTCGAAGGCAGTAATGCGGTCATCAGAGCTGTTTTTGTTCAAAAAGTTTCAGACGTTTGGCGTTCCATCGATTCATGCCTAAAATGACACCGGAGCTTCGGTCGAGGTTTTCACGGGGAAGCTTAGGTTTTCTCTCTTTCGATGAAATCAGAAACAACATTCTCGGAAGAATCAACTAACTGCCTCAGAGTTCTGCACTTTATCCGTGTAAAACAGCCAGAGATGCCACGCTATACAACACATGACCCTCCGACGAGTCGCGTTGAGATCGAAAGCGGAGGATTCGTTCAAATTTTGTGCACTAGGGACTCGCTCAGATCACACCGGAGATCGATCCACATGTGAATTTTGCGCAAGCTACCGGAACACTGGCTTGCAACGGGAGAGTCAACAGATTTTGATCGGGATGGTCACGTTGTGTTCCTGTCACTCATTGGAAGGCTTTGCAGAGTTAATATTAGAACGTCGACGTTATTGAAAACACCGGCGGCGAATTCGTCCCGTCACTAACCGACTATACGGCCGCTCAAATTGGAAGTGGCAGCACTTCAACTTATCACTGAGTCTTTCCGATGTTTAGATACCGGAGCTCAGGTTCAGAGAGTGCCGTAGCAAGACTGGTGGACGTAGAGTAGGAAAGAGTCAGGAGGAGGGTAGTATGGCACATTCTCGGTAGTAAATAGTTCTTTTCCACGGCAAGACTCCAATTAGATGATGGATTCAAACTTTCTCGCTCCTGACACTCATAAGGACAAACATTCAGACGACTTTCCGACGCCACACGCTCCCCATTGCCGGTCTATGGAAAGCACAGAACGTTCCGACCTTGATCCTCAAAATACCATTTACTAAAACTGAAGGCGGCTCAGACCGCCAATAGCATTCGAAGAACGACGGACTCCACCGTGATCAATATTTGGACATGGCCGACATCATAAACTCTGCTCGGTTGCCCTTGAAAAAGAGGCCGGATATTCATAGGGAGTATCCGACATCACTATACTCTGTCAGAACTCAATTATTCGAATCGAGTAAATCGTAGATTCCATCGGCTCTCCGTACCGAGTAATACGATCACTAAGAGAACTTCATCGGGGACCTTGAAGAGATGCAAATTTCAGTCAAGCGGAAGATGGAAACAAGGACACGGATACAAGTGAGCTCTCACTGATTTACCGAGAATGATTCAGTGGATTCGGCAACGGATGTGTCTCCGAGAGATTCCTTCAAGACACTCGAACACTGAGATCGTTCAAAAGAGCCTCCGGTTTTCACTTTCCTCAGTTCCTGATCGCCTCGCATTCCACTCATCCCGTCGAGCTAACGCCAGTAAAACCATTCGGGAGCAACGGAGGTGATTTTCACACTGGCCTCGAAGCCATCGAGTCCGCGACAAGTCCGATCCGTATCCCGAGGCTTTGTCTAGTTAACACTCGTCTTGGTTCTCCGAGCTCCAGAGTCGCGCGACTCGATTGGTCAAGTCAGCGGCAAGAGACCAAGTGTCTAATTAAGTCGTAAAAACCGAAGGTCATCAGTTGAAACATCCACTTTTATAATTGCTTCGTCTATCAATCGTTGAGTTAGCAACCGTAAACTCCGCGATCGGAGTCATTAAAAGTTTTTCTACATGTCGAAAAGCCACCTTTGGTGTCGAAGAGAAGTTCTCTGGTATGAAAATCTTCAGAGAAGCGATCAAGTGTTCCTTCTCAACCTCCAAAACTAGCTGATTTTCAATCGAAACTCGTTCTGAACTCACGAGATTCATTTTTGGAGACGGATAAGAAGAACATCAGTCCCGGCAGAACTCACCCCGGAATCAGACGCGATCGAACCGCTCGATTCGGCTTTTTGTCACCAGCCGCTCAGCTTCTGACATCATATCAAAATACCTACGGGTTTGTCGATTCGCAAGCGCCGAGTCTCACTTTTCGAGAGCCGCTATTGTATCTCCGGCGAATAATCATAGTTGGACTACTTCACTCTGTTATTCGCTCACTTCAAAATGACTCACTTTGTCGAAAACGTTTTTTCTGACTTTTCCCATGCTACACTGAGTTGAAAAGTGAACACCGCACGAGCTCAAACACCGGTTCGAAAAACACTCGCGAACGGAACTCGATCATTCATGGATGAAGGTGCACGTTCGGGGAGCGCGACGCACACCGGCCTAAACCTCCGATGAATGGGTTCTGGCTAATATTTCCAGAATTTCCAGATGCGTGCTCTTGCGGATCATTCGAGATCAAAATCGGAAAACGCAGAGATTGTTATTGATACTATCGCTGCTCGATCAGAGCTGACGCTAGGTGGCCGTGTCATGTGGTCACAATAAATCCGCCTTGTGGTCGCTATGAACTGATATAGACGTCGTTTCATCTAAACAGATTTGTTGTCTACGAGCCCAACCGATGTTCCTAAACGTGGAGGCTGCGAGGCGTCGTTCGCGGAAGCCGTCGACTCGTCGGAGCACTTTACCCGTCGGGTAATTCAGATCGTCATCCGCGAGTTTCGTCTCAGAATTCCGGATTCTTGACTCCGTTGCTGCAGCGCGGACCTCGAGGTCGAAGTAATCGAGACGGGTTCTCGATTTCGGAACGATTTCGAATCGAGCAAAGAGCCGAAAATATGTCTCGCTCGTCTGAAGAACTTTCCTCCAGTCGAACGAAAAAGGAGAAGACTGGGCGGAGTACACAGAAAACGCGGAGAAGAAATCTGATGTGTGCGACTGGCAGATCGAGAAACCTTGCCATTGGTGGCAGAAAAAGCGATCTCAAATGACGCGAAAAACTACCCGTCAAAACATCGAAACATCCCATGATGTGTGACTTGATGACTTGACGCCTTTCAGAACGCGCGAAATTCGCTGAGCTTTCGACGAGTCAAGCTCAATAGATCGATTTTTGTCATTCATTACTCGCTGTCTTGACAAACTGTAGATCGAGGGAGGATTGCTGAGGTACGCCGACGAAAATTACGGCTGATTGCCCGTGAAAAAATTCGAAACAAAACGACCGAATTCCAGAAAACTGAAAATAGCGGAGTGTCAGATGGCTGATATTAGGAGGAAAATTGTTGTGAAAACGATTCCGGTCCACAGTCAAGGCAAACGAACGTACACAGTTTGCCTCCAATCGAAATGTCTCACTTTCACTTTAACCGAAATGATTTCCAATCAGCTGCAATCTATGGCCGGATCGATTTGATGAAAATTACAACTCGTTCCGAAAGGAACTGTACCCAATTCCGAACAATGTGTCATAGAACCTTCTGAGGACTCCTGACACAAAATTATCCACAAAGGCATGAACGGCTGACGTTGGTCCGATTCTTAGAAGGAGCTCCCTCCTCGGAAAACCGTGGCTTCTCGTGGCACACCAGGAATCACTTCATTGTCCTGTGTGCGACGCTCGGTTCGGCCGGTTGTGAATGAGCGGGAGGATTCCGAACACCATAGACGGCCTCTAGTGGAAGCTTACCGAAAATTCGGTGCACCTTACATACCTCACACAACGGCCGCTGCTTCTCCTCTGTTTTGCCCGCGGTCGTTGATGTTGTTGTCTTTTCTGCAATCAACAGCTGATTTTTCGGAGTCGTCGTTCCGCTATCATCTCCGGTCGGGCTCTTGGCAGAGCCATGGGCTTGGCCGTCACTCATGGCCACAGGGTTCAGACTCGGTTAGGTCAAGATCTAAGTTGAAAATTTGGAAATCTCCGCCGTAGTAGAAGGCAGCAATCTAGGTAGATATGATCAGACTTTTTTTCTTCTTGGAATTATGTCGTTCGATTCAGCGGCCATGGCTGCAAAGCATTTTTTCCGGAGTGATTCGATGATCTGTGACAAGGAACGGCCTCAGCGGAACCGAACACAGAAGTGTGACTCGCACGGGACCGTGACGGTAGTCTGACCACTTAACAGACGATTTCTATGTGGTTCGCGTCTGAAGGCCACCGCGTAATGAGCGACTCCGAAGCTCCTAAGCGCAACAGGTGTATCCAATCGGAGTCAACAGCGTGATTTCACTTCTGAGCACGAAGGTGTATGTCAGTCCATCACTCCGTCGTCGTGTCACTGGAGCTCCACTGAGCGAGAAGTGTCGATGTGAAGTTTGGGTTCGCGTCAACAAACGAGAGCTAGCGAGGACGTCGGGGAAGTGAAATCCGCCTGGAAGACCCGCCCCAATCGAGAAGAAGTTGTCAACTGCTTCCTCCAACGGAAAGACAGAAAGCGCGTTCGTCATCCCCTGATTCGTTCCAAGGTCTCCGTTTGACTTCAATTCACTGGGCTAATGAAGGAGCGGACGAATCGACCAACGCTACGGTTCAAAAAACTGGATTCTCAAAAAGTCGCTCGAACAGTTCGAGGGTCACTCCACCTTCGAAGTAATTTTCTGCCGCTGATCGTTCGGAGCGAGACAGTTTTCCAAGCGAACGGGTCGACTTCGGGAGTTCGGGTCCGTTTCGAGGGGCACCATCTCGAGCTGAGTTTCTTACCCGAACAGCCGACGAACTTTGCGTGCAGGGCTCCATGATCCCACTGATGAAGTTCTCGACCAGCACGACCTCTCATATGAGCTCGGCGTCAACGTTTCCGCCACATTGAGGTCCCGATGGTGGCGAGAGACGGAGCAAAGTTCGTCTGAAGGCAGGCAAGTTAACACTCGAGCTGACAACGCTCTTGGTCCACCCCTACTCCCTCTGAGGGATTGGACTGACTGTGAGACGGCTCCCCAGGATAACACAAGCTGATCCAAGGAGTTACATCAACGAGATGTTGTCGCCGCCGGGCTCGTCTCATCATATGGTGCTCCTTTCCGTCGCAAACACGACCTTGAGCGAGACGTTAACACTTTGACTCCGAGAAGCCGTGTTTGATCCCGTCGAGAACGTCGTCGGCAAACAAAATCGCAACCATCAGAGCGGAAATTGCCGAAATTAGGAGTTCCAAAAGAGAACCATGATCTCGGTCCGAACTCTTCTGGTATAACACGTCCGGAGTCTCCGCGGGAACGAACCACCAATAACCTCAGATTGAGGCGAATACGGAACCACCCGGGAGTCTACTTTCGGCATAATTCCGCGCAGTCGTTCGATCGTTCATGCGTTACTCAGTCATTATAGTCAGAGTTTTCGGCAGAAGTTCTATTTCTGCAGCAATTCAGAAGTCTCATTACATGTTTCTTGGCCTCGACACTCGTGATAATGAGTCTTCATCAGCGATACCGAATCCCAGTTTTGAGCGGCGGCCTCTCATGTGATCCAAACATGGCAGAAGGTAAAATCATCTTCGATAGACGAAATCGCGAACAAAAAAGCCCAGGCACACGCTCGTTTCTCTCAAAAAGAATCCACTGGAATTTCTAGAGTATCGAGTCCGAAAGTCGAAAGCCACAAACGTACTCCCTCGACGCGGATTACTGATTACACGATCCTGTTTCGTCTAAGACTCTTGCATTGTAGGTAGACGAGTAATTTTAGCCGGCTATGACGTCAGCTTATCACGTGGAATATATTTTTAACCCAGACTCGTTTGCTCTCCTCTGTTCGGGAGGGCGCTGGATATCCCATCAGATCAGGAGAAAGGGGCAGAACATCGTCTCTCTCCACTCAGAGCACCGGCATGACGGCTATTGGCTTCTCGCTCTGACGTCGTGCCTCCGCGGTGCTCTCGGACGCTCGCACGTACACCGCACGTACATGTGGGACAGGCTGGAGTCAACGCACAAGAGCAGGGCGACACAAAGCCTCGATTTGAATTAAATATCACAACCTGAGACCGAGAGAGCCAACACGACGTGCAGATACAATTTGTTTGCTGCCAGCGGCAGACGAGGGACTTCACTACTTCGTGGTCGATGGAAACTTAGGATCCGGATAGTTTGGAAACCACTTCCAAATCTCCTCCTTTCTTTCCTCACGAGGAAAAAAGTCACCGACAGAAAAGAGGAAAACGATTGGAATCTTGGAGGAAAAGGGGATTCGAAAGAATCCGGGAATGATTTCCACCAACAAACATTTCAAGGTCACGACAAGAATCGGAAAGAATGAACGCATCGCCTCCAGCAAGCCCGTCAACCGACAGACACTCGAGTAAGGTCCACGGCAAAGTCTGTGAGAGGTAGTCGTTCTCGACTTCAACATGAAGCAAGACTTCCATTCCACTCGTCGCAATTGCGTTCCGGATCCCAATCTCGGAATATGCGTACGTCTCCGGGAATATGACAAGATCGACGATGGGGCTGTCATCGAATTTTCCAGAATCGAGCGCATATATTTTTCCGGGAAGTTCACGATTGGAAACAAATGCAAGTTGATGTCTCGATGCCGAAAGCGAAAAGCCTGAGGTATCTCTCAGTGAAGGTCGCGGTCGATTCATTCGGACGGCAACGACAACAACCAGTGAGAGTAAATTTAGAGTCGTATTGAACGTCGGGCTTCTCCAAGTGACACTCAATGCCATCTAATAGCAAGCGATTTCATCGACCGCTTTCTTTTCCATCATGAACAGCGAGATTGTTACACCGCGCAAATCTCGAATTATTTCACTCGGCACGGAGTCAACATTGGAATCAATCTCAGGTCACAACGTAGAGCAGCTCACCGTGAACGGATCAAACTCATCCAGTTCGGAGTCACCGAAGAATCAATCAACGACTTCGACCATATGTCTGACAGCGAGCGTTGGCAAACAAGGTCTTTTATGTTGACACCTTAGTCTGGACTTGGTTAGAGCTTATCATTATTCAGGGCAACGTCTTAAGGTTAAAGCTTTCACGCGGCGGCTAACTATTTCCATCGTCTGGCGCGATCGAAAGCCAAGCACGCTCTAACCCGCATCTTGCATTGACTACATAAATCGACGGGTTTTTCGTCCCTGAAGTTGTTTTGAGCGAACCGGATACAGCGCCTAGACGGTCGGATTGAGGAAGGCGCGAGATCAAGACGGAATCGGAAACTTCTCATAAACTGAGTCAGTTGAAGGCTAATTCACGGACACAAAATCCGCGTGAGACTCCGAGAAACGCGCACTGACTCGGAGACTGGGGACTCGATTTCTCAAGTAACCGATTCAGCCTGATTAGGTTTTAGATTTCGATGAGATCCTACTTCCTCGAAGTTTATGTACACAAAAGAGATTTCCTTCAAGATTTAGGCGTCCGAATGACGGTCATAGAACTTTACGCGATCCACAAACACAACCCAAGACCTTTGAATCGAAGTTGGTCTTCGGGAGACTCATTGCCAATGAAAGGTCAACTCTGGCATCTCTCGCACAGCAGGCAGTTGGAAGTAACTCTCAATTAGATTTGTCGTTCCTGTTTCGCGCACCAATGGCTTCGAAGAGAAGTTTTTGTGTGTCGCTTAAGTGGAAGGCATTCTCAGTGTCGGACATCGCAGGGAGCGAGCAACGTAGCGATACTGATTGCGGGCGAAAAACTCGAGCGTCGTTTACAGAAACGGCGGAGCGTTCCACAAGAATCTCCACAATAGTTCTCTGTCTGTTCAGGAGTAGAATAAACAGGTTCTCAGGTGCAGCGAATGGAAGGAGCCGCGCTCCTCAATCGCGAACAGAGGCAGCTCTCAAGGTGCACTTCTCTTTGACTCGGAAAACGAAAAAAATGATCAACAACCGAACACTGCACTCGCTCGACCTTGAACTTGAAATGAGCAATGTGATTCAACCACGAGTGGAGATTCTCTTGTTAATCCAGCAAGCACGCGTGGAACAGAATCGTCGTTCGTAAACAAAGAGGTCACTATGGAGACCGTAACAGCAATCGAGCATTCGATCAACGGTGTGTCCGAACTGCTGGATTCAATCGTTGCGTTCTCTAATGCACTATTGAGAGCTGATGATGAGTTTCATCGAGTTTGATTCTAGTGAGAACATCGGATCTTCTTTGCTTCCGCTCGTGAAGATCTCGGCGTGGTCGTGCGAGTGACGTTTTCGAAACTCCTGCAACTGTCACGTAGAGACACATGTCACTCGGACAGCGCATCCGACCCAAGGTCCTAGACATGTTGAAATCTAAAATTCTAGAATTCTGGTTCTGAGATCCCAGAATCGAGAGCGCATGGTCGATCATAACGGTTTCGGTTCGAGATTCAAAGTTGCGCTCTGATACGGCCTTGAAAAAGTGGACGAACGTATCTGGCGATGAACTTTCAATTTCGAGAATGAGATTTTGCTGATCGAGCAGCTCTCGATCTCCCGCACACCTCAAGGCACTACGCGTCCGAAGTTAACAAACTGATGAGTCAATAGATAGAAATGTTTTGATTTACCTTGCATTTCGATCGCTTTTTAGCGTTCTCGATCTCTTTGGAGGTCATCGTTAGCTGGCTTGGAGTTGAACACCGAACACAAAAAAGAACACTTTCCAAGTTGGGAACTTCTAATCACTCGAAAAGGCAGTCGTAAGTCGATCGTTCCGACAGAACAGAATCACTAGAACGTGATTGGGTTCTGAAAGCTGTCTACGGAACTGGAAGCTCCTTGTGAGAGTTAATAAACTGTGGCAGTCACGGAGTGAAGGTTGGAAGCACCGACGTCGTTTGGTTTCGATGTACGATCAGCGGGTTTTTATTAGACGTGTTTGAGAAAGAGAGAATGTTGCTTGCGAGTTCCATACACGATAGTCTATCCGACGTTCGCAACGAGGGAGAGGGATCCAGTGAGCGAGGGTCTCATGAACTTCAACTTCACAACCGCGAATTCCTCGTTTTTTCGAGGGTGAAACATGAAAGAATCGGGGTTAAACTCCCGGAACTCACTTGGGAGGAACCCCACGCGCCAACCCCGTTGAGGTTCTGGAATCGCGCGGCCGCACATTTCTGGATGCCGGAAAACCGCGCACCCAATATCGAGGACTCAGCCATCTAGGATACCAATTATGGAATGTTATTACCACTGATTTCCGGCATTCCTCGATTCGTGAGTGAGGGGGCGAGGGGCGCAAACCGCGTTCTCGAATTTGCTCAATTTTTAATTCCAGTGAATAAGATTCCCACACAGCTAATTTGGTGAGAGCCCCTGGAGGATCGCACTTCGAGGTATCCCATTCTTGTCTGCGGCAATTCGATCTTCCGGAGCGTTTTTTTTGTGGCTTGCTCGCAGATTGGAATTCAGAAATGCACGCGAAAATCCAGTGAGAAGCGAAGCGGACCATCGGATGGGGCAGTTTCCCCTCTTGAAAGTACGCCAGCTCGCGGGTGTCGTGCTGAACACCTTCGGATGTCGAATGAAGGTGATCGACAGTTGACACAGAATGGTTAACTCTTTGGTCACGGGTGCAGAACGTAAAGGAGCCGCTCTCTTTGATATCTGCTCTTAATCACCGGTTGTCGGCTCCGTCTATTTCCAGGATCGTTCATAGAACATTTTCACAACTTGAAACCCTGTTTGAAGAATCGTTCACTGCTTCAGGTTAACTCACTCTTGGCCTTCGTGTTCAGAAATCTTCTAAATCAGCGGGGACCGCAAAACATGGGAATCCTGGGAACATGGAACTCCAGTTGATGCAGTTCTCGAGAATGATCGAGAAAGACGTGCGCAATGTCGTGAAGTCTCACAGAGAAGCGACAGCCGAGATTATCAATCGAAAGTCTGAAGGTGGTAACCCAGAGGGAACAATATTCGTATCTCAGTTTTACATTCGCGACTCGAATCCCCCTCCTTCCGCTGCTTGGTTAATTCAGATTGTTCCGCTGAGCGAGTCAACAATGGGTCGATACGTTTCACTGTCGATCATAGCTGAATCGAATCACTCAAGTTGATCAGCAGATCGAGAGAAAAGATCGCAGGAGCATCGGAGCAAATAGTTTTTTTCTTTACTCAAATCAGGAACTGATTGGATTGAATTCGTTCCGTTCCAAGATTGAAGGTCTTCCTTTTGGAGCCTGCAGCCCGAGGTCACAAGAAAACGTTTGCCGACGAGCGACTCGTCGACGCAGTCTTATCGAAGAGAGGACGTATCTTTCCGAGACGACAAACTCTTTCTTTCCGTACACGAGGTGCGATTCGAATCTTCAAAAGCTTGACAGGCGAAGAATATCTCATCAACGCGACGAACAGACAGAGAAGACCATAAATTCTTCTGCCAATCATGGAACCCATCACTGTCATGCGATCGATGCTTTATAATTCATCTGCAGCTGAATGGAAAATCCGCGTCGATTCTGAAGACAAAAATCGCGAATATCTTCAATTTTCACGTTTCGATCTTGGACAGGAACCAACTCGAAACTGGATTCTGGCACAAACTAGCTGCCGGTTTTAGGCTTTCAAGATGAACACATATTCATAATTCCGCGAGTCGGAGGGCAAAGGCTTGCCAGAAACCTGATTTCAGCTATAAAGCGTTCTCGTCATGTCTGACAGAACAACAGAATGCACTCTACGACAACGATAGAATTATGGAGAGGAAGTCTCTTGTCTGAAAGCTCCCGATATTGTTTTCTCAGCGGCTGCAGAGGCCTCAGGAAGCGTGTGCAACCGAACGGCCATCGTGGCGAGGTGACCATTCTTTTATAAATAGCAGACCAGTGAGTACTGTTCGCTTGCTTGCCGTCATCGGGCTGTGATAAGATTTGGGTCCATGCGATGCACGATGCTTCATCAAAGTGCGTTGGAAATCGAAAATCAGTGTTCGATGAGGTTGTCTCTTTCAACGAGCCATTAGCATTCTAGGACGGCTCCTCAAGCATCCTTTGAAAATGCTGTCAAGCACCGGTTCCCTCACTGAGGAAGGAATGATAATAATCAGCGAGGAGCTAAACATTTCGGGAGAATTCGTGGAAATCATGGAGGTCCCTAATCGGTATTCCCCAAGGACGGCTCCGGAAAATTCCGAAATTCCAATTTTTTCCGAAATCCACTCCTTTAGACATTTGTACAATTCATCGTAGGAACTTTTGTAGAGGCAAGCTTCGGGCTAGAATTGAGCAGGTCATCGATAGTGTCACAGCAAGAACAGCGGTAGTGAATGCCGGGAGTTAGGAGGAGGTAGGAAAACAGTACACGTTAGTTACAGGGTACACACGACACCTCAAGATCAACTCCACAAACTGCTTTGGGTATGGTAAGTATCTGGATCCAAAGCAATCTCAGTTACCTTGTGGCTGTCTCTGAAGCGCGGCCCTTGCAACGTTTTTCTACCCGTCAATGGTTCCTGCGAACAAGAAACTCGGGCGTCAACTCGAGTTCTGTTGGGTGAAATCAGACGGCTGACCGGAGATCATGAGAGCGTCTCCTGTTCCGAATAGGAAACCCTAAGCATATTGTGACCGGTGAGGGACTCGGGAAGGGAACAAATGGGGTTCGAGGAGTGCGAGGAATCGATGACAGAATGCAAACAGAGTCGAGATATACATTCGAGTTCGTCACTGCCGATGTTCTTCAAGGTTCTTTAGTCTCGATATTTCTCGACCGTGTGGTAATGTTTGTCAACAGCGCGTCTAAGCGCGTCGATCAATTCCGAGACCGTCAATCAGACGGAATGGCGTACGCGTCAGGAGTAATCTCGACCAAATGTACCTCAAGGCCATTGTGTTTGGCCGCAGCCCCAACGGGCATGTTTTGTCGCGAATTCCGTGTTTGATTCCGAAATTAATTCGAATCAGGGTCGCCAGCGACGTTCTTCTTTATTGCGCGGACGTACGTGTTCCTTTTAAACTATCTCAAGGGAGTTTTTCTTCTATAAAGTCCACATCTTGGAAAGCCTTGACAGTTCTCTCTCGTAACACTTGGAAAGCACACGCAGCTTGTCCAACTGAATTGCAGCATCTTCGATAACTGCTATTTCCGATGGATAGAATGGGCATCGAGTCGAATCGACATTTTCAATTGCGGCTTTCGTTCTCCCAACACAGGAGGGGAAGATTTGTGCAGGAAGCTGTCGTTAGCTGGAGAAAAAGATGCAAATATTCATCTTCGTCTACTCAGACTCAGAACCTCATCAAAACTTTCGACTTGCCTTCTGAGATAACTGTTGGACAAGGGTCATACTCTCGAAGATGTCTTTCTCTCGTGCGCAGACTACGATGTCAACTTTCGCTCTATGCTCACGGCCGAGCACGGCGATGACTTTTTAATGATTTCCAGCATGGCACCTGAGCCGTGGGATAAGTGTATTTCTAAGAGTCGAGATAAGGATCCGATATTTCGAATGCCGATTATGCGAATACCGGTTCGTATCGCTTAGCGGTAGAACATGGCATCTTGGATGGATTCGCGTCTTGTGCAGTGAAACTGGTGACACGGAACTCGTCTGAATTCTCGTCGTCTACCGTGAAGAAGTGTCAACATTCATTATCGACTCGCTTATGAAAAAGCAGCTCGCGACCGTTAGTGGGAACGTACGAAAAGCTTCCCCTCTAGTGAGAGGGAGCGCGCACTTCGCGGAGTACTTACGTGTTCTCCATCAGAGCCATGACGTCCGTGAATTGGGAGCGTAGAAATGTCCGTCGCACTTGAGGCCAACGAGTCCGCTGGCGAAGGACTTTTCGAACGGTCCTTGTCCGGCACGTGCAGATAGGCCATCTCGTTGAGCGCCGACCGCACCGCTGACGGGTCCATGACAGCTGACAGCTGTCCAACTGCAATGAGATTAGCAGATGCTCACTTGGAACCGAGGTCAATCGGGGGCAGTGCTCGGCGAGATTCCAGCTGCACAGCGATGCCGACTTTGCGCACGAGGGAACGAGCGAGTGAGCGATCGGTCGAGCGTGCAGACGGGAGTCTTTTCGTCCGTCTGACTTGAAGCTAGAGTCCTTTTCGGGGTTTGAACGGTGATGCAGGCGCAACTGTAGAACGAGGCAGATCGTTTCCAACAATATCGACAGACTCGCGGCTCAGTCGGAAGCGAGTTCGATTGTCTTTCGGTCGGACGAGGTGAGCCACACGGGAAGGAAGCGAGTCTGTCAGACGAGTTGCCACCTCGATGAGGTCACACTCTATCAAGTCACTTCGTTGATAACCTGATAACCTTCAGATTGTGCCGAGATGGTTGAAAGCGAGCGAGCGAGCGCGTGCTCGGAATGTTTGTGTTGAAATCCTTCGATGACGCAAGCGAGGGCAACAAAGCTAGAAGGAGTGACGAAAATCCCTCGAGTTTCTCGATCGTTGAGGGAAGAAATCTCGGAACCGAGTTCCACTTGGAACGAACCGGAGAAAGTCGGTGAAACACCAGACACCAGCACTCACACTCTGAGTTCGCAGCTGAGCCCACGTTGTCATATACCAGAGTGGTAGCTCGGGCCCAAGCCCTCGGCTCTTGGTGTTCAGAGGGCCTGCTGAGGGCGAGGACAAGCACGACGAGCGGTTCGGAGCGAAAGGGAGTCAAAGCGGCGGAGAGCAGTCCTGCCTGTGCGTGGTGTCTGACCTTGGCTTACTGAATGACTACGGGACCGATGAAAGATAAAAGGGTCGTCGCACTTCTGATTCGAGAAATCAGTCATACGTCAACACCAAAGTGCTCTCGGAGGCGTAAAATTTGCCAACAGCCTTCACTACAGCAGCTTGTTGCGAGAGAGATTCATCGAATCGCGAGACCGGCGATTTAACGTTCAGATCGTCGGATCTTATCAGCAAAAGTGAGAGATCCTTCCGGGCTCGGTTCCTTCATGAATTTTCACTAATCTGTTTGTTCTGCGAAAGGTCTCAAAGAAGAAGCTTTCTCGGAGAAGGAGCTTTCCTAAGCCTCCAACGGACCTTTCACTGAAACCTCATTTCCTGTTCGTCGATTCGCCGGCTCCTAAAACAAAAGCGTGCTCTACGTCGTGGACATTCCAATATATATTAGCATTTATTAGCTCACAACACATTACATCGTTTGCCTAATCCGATACCTAAACAGCGGCTGAGCTGCTCATTGAGACTCCATGAAGTTACTTGACATACATAAATATCAACAGTCCCTTCGCATACGCACGTGACAAACTAAAGGAAAACATCAACTCACCCGGAAAAATATCTTGTCTCAAACTAACTCTGGGTCAGAACTGTTCGTAAGCTCTAATATTTTCTCTCAACCATGGTCGTCCAAATGCCGAGAAGGCTCAATCATCCAGAAAGTGTTGAAAAAGTGTGCATCGAATATGGAACAAGAGCAAGGCCTCGCTTTCTCTTATTTTCTTCTCAACGAAAGAAATTGTAAGCCGTGACGGTTGTCACGAAGGATCCAATGCTCCATGATTGAGTACGTATCAGAGTTGTGGATCTTCGAAGATCCTTGAATTCGCTAAATTAGAAACAATGGCACATCTGTCAGAAGTTTCCTCTAAAATGACTCTAGACGGGCTTCTGTACATGAGGTCGATCAGAGAGTTATAACATCAAGACCAAAAAAGCGAAATGCTTCGCCAAGATTAGAGAAGGAGTCAGAGACGGCCATCAGAGCCCTAATCAGGGGATTGCTTGCGAAGCCCGTCAGGATTGTAACGGATTGAACCCAAGCATCCTCATTGGCACCGGGCACATCAGAACACTGTTCAATAGAAGAATCATTTCAACGGAACGCCACCAATCTTGCCCTTAACGTGAAATTGTGCGACAGTCCGAGTTCTGGCGAAGAGCTCTGCGTCATAGCTTGTTCCTCGATGAGAAAATGAACAAAAAGAGTTTTTCATTACCGAATATACACGATTAGATTAGATGGAATCCGGAAACGCTTGTCGAGAAGGAACGGGGCTGAATTCGGTGAGAATATAGCGCCGGATTGTGTTTATGCCCAATGCGTGTGTAAAATACGAAATCCAATATTGGTTTTCATGTTCTATTTACATAAGAGTCGTATCCGCCGAGCTCGGGGCTGGACCTCGATATCTCTGAGCCTGTTGTTGAGCTTTGGAAGCGAAAAGCTCTCGAACGAGTTGAGTTTTCTCGGCTTCCAACTGCGCGACGAGCTCCTGCTTCTTCTCCAGATCCGATGCTAGCTTGACGTTGTGTTCCCGGAG
Organism: Neoseiulus cucumeris; assembly: GCA_021527715.1. Classification (NCBI taxonomy): domain Eukaryota; kingdom Metazoa; phylum Arthropoda; class Arachnida; order Mesostigmata; family Phytoseiidae; genus Neoseiulus; species Neoseiulus cucumeris. The sequence continues at coordinate 2,171,006 of JAJSRV010000019.1, forward strand.
CCGTTTGGCTTCGTTCGCAGCTTCCTGTGAGTAAGGGCAGGAATTGAAGCCGACATCAATTTTTCCGCGATCTCGATGAATTTCGTATTGCAGATTCCCAAATTACCTGAGACTGAGTCTGATTTTGGAGCGAGTTCTGGTTCACGTTGACGTTGAGCAGAGCCAGATTCATGTGTAACGGAAACGAAGGTTTGTCGCCACTATCCACGAGTGCTGCGAGATGTTGGTTGACATCGAGAATCCGCGCCATTTGGAAACGAAGTCTCTCTTCGTGGGCGTCGGTCGAGTATTCCTGGCAAAAAGAGCATTTTTATCAATAACAGACATCGATCGAGAAAATTACGAACTTTCCAGTTCGCCCATGATGCGGGAAAGACTCAGTACCGGTGCTCCGTGGGTATGCGCTGGAGCCTGGAGTTTCTCTTGAAGGAAGCTTATCTGCCTTAAATACCAGTCTTTCGCACGCTCCACGGCTTGGAGGCCTTTTTGTAGCACATCTCGTTCTTGTTCCAATAGCTTCAACCGGCGTATCGTGCCGTATTCGATTCCTGCAACGCGAATAAGATTTCATGAAGCGAAAACGGAATTGAGTTCTCGGACGCTAGCTCTGGATCTCCCCCGTTGTTTCCATCGAGGCATCCTCTGGTTCGGTGAGATTCTTCCGAAAACTCATTGGTCTTGTTAGTGGTGGGAGCCGAGAGTGTATCAGACGCGCCCACACTCGAACAAACGTGCAGCTTGGCGAAAGGAGCTCATTAGAACAGAAGTAATTAATTCGCTACTCTGGCTATGTGGAGTGAATTTCAATTCAAAAAAGTGGTAGGGTGAAATACCAGCTAGATGCCGATGTTCACCTCTGAGAACTTGAATTTTTTTTTTAACAAACTCGAGTATGAAGTTTTCGGAGAAAAATGAAAAACAAGCCATGAGGTCGATAATTACTACAAAATGACGATATGATACGACAGGTATGCAAAAGTTTGGAGCCGGAATCATGAAACGTTTGCTTCCTGATAGATTTACGAATGGAGCGACTTGTAGATAAAAGTCAACTGACCGTGGGCCAGGGTATGTCTCCGCGGTTCTCTCCTGCGCGGCGGTTTTTCTGGTTTTGGACCTCCCGGTGTCTGAAGCTGAGCGGCCATTTGTCTCATGGGCACTTGCTGGGTCTGCTGAACGTTTGCGGTTGAAGCTTGACAGGGAACTGCTCGGACCATGGCGTTCAAGTCTCGCGAGTTTGCGTTTCGAACAAATCCGTTCTGGGAAAAAAGGATTCAATCAGCGCTCACAGAGTCCCGAAAGCGTGTCATTGAACTGAAATAGAACGGGGGCAGTTCCGACAGGATTTCGTCCGGGTGACCCACCTGAGTTTGGGGATTGGGAGCCGCGAGGACCGCATTGGTCAGGGGACTGGAATTCGGTTGGCTCATCGAACTGTTCCCACTCATCTGTGACTAAGCGAGCAGAGAGATACATTAGGCTACGCTTCATTGAGTCTGGGAATTCTGTCACCTCAAGGAAAGATCTCCACTTCTCGACCGGCTTACGAACCTGTGGAGGATGACTGAAATTCGGGCCCGACGGTTGCGGAATGAATCGTGGTAGCTGAGCGATCTGCGTCTTGTTGACTGGTGCTCCTCTATGTATCGCAGAGCCAAGAGACACCTGCAAGGAGCGCACGTGCTTTCACCTCATTCATATTTTCAGGAAGTCTTTCCTATCTTTGAACAAAAGTCACTGAGTTTACCTTGTTCGCGGTGTGAACTTGTTCCGTCTGAATCGGAGCCATCATTGCGTTCGTCTGATTCTGAAAGTAGAATTTCTGTTCGAGGTCTGAGGAGTTTCCTTTCGTCGCCTCACGAGGATTCACTTTCGAATCGGAATGTCTCACTTTGGGAAATGAGCTTGCCTGAGTCGGGGGGCTTGGCTCCCACTTGTTCTGAGAATATTGTTGGAGATACTGGTCGTGGTGATGAAGATGGGCTGCATGATGATGATTGTGGTGATGATGTTGTGCCTGATTGTGTATTTCGTGCATCACGGAGTACGCACGTCGAGCGGCCGGTGGGGCCACGGGCGTGAATGAACTCTTCGCTGGAGGCGGCGGAATCTGATTCTGTCCCGGCATCGAACCCAGAGAAAACGGACTCCTAGAACGATGGGTCAAAATCAAGTGATGGTTGACACCGATCGAAGAATTCGATCATCGGGCAAACCTCTTCAAACTCCTCACCTGTTGGCCGGCTCGTTCATGGATTTGTTGTTTGGCATCGCGTCCGCGATATTCGACACACTCCGCATCATCGGTGGTTTTATTGCCCTCTGGAGTTGACCTCCGGAATTTTCGAGGAAGTTGTCAGGTGTTCTGGAACGCCCCGCGCCTGAATACGCAGAGAAAAACCTTCAAGTTTCGGGATGCGGAATTCCAACAGAACGGACTCCGCTCAATCAGCGCATCGGATTATCGGATCGTCGCAAAAAAACTAGCGTGACTTGAAATACCTTCAGTAGCGGTGGGCGCAGGAGTGATGTGGAACTTCGTGGCCTCGACCGGCGCTCCCGGTGGACGAACGATGCGGCGAGTCTGCTTCGGGATCGAGAAAAAAGAGATTCTGTGACTCCTGCATCGGCATCGAAAGTCCTGATCGCAGTCGAGAGAACCGTTTCGAAAAGAAAAGAACAAAGAAAATGCTCACGTTGCTCTGTGTAGGCGGTCCCGGTCGTCCCGGAGGTGGAATACTATTTCCGACGTAGGACGGTGTGCTGGCAGGTACGCCGGAAGCGTTCGACGGTCTGCTCAGAACTTTCACACCCGAAGGTGGTCGCACCTTGAAATTTCAAACAAAACTAATTTTATCCTGATTCTGTGTCTTAATAGATTCATGTCAGGCTTCGTGAGGAAAGACGAGGGATCGAAGAAACGATGACTGGACAATTACCATCGAGCTTGAAGGTGGTAATATCGTTGGCCGCTGATGACCTGCTTGTTGTTGTGGTTGCTGCGTCTGCGGCTGTGTCTGGTGGGTGGTCGAAGAAGAGAATGGCTTTCTGGGCGGAAGTTTCGATTGAGCTGGAGTTTCCAATAGATTTTCGAATGATGCGTTCAGCTTTGCTCCAGAAGGAGTTGTTCCATTCGGATTCGTGTCGCCCTACAAATGGATCAATTTTGTCGGAGAAACATTTTCGAAATCGCTGCATTTTCCCACAGCGCCCAAGCGTTCGAAGCAGCGGTAATTTGGCTTCAATGAGAGCAGTTTACCTGATGTGAGAAGGGGTCACTGACGTTAGGAGGAACACTCGCTGCTCGAGTCGGCACCGAGCTGATCTCAGTTGTTTTGCTCTACGGAAAAGAAAAGAAGACGGAATGCTCAGATGATCAGCTATATCTTGCGGCTTATATCAGGAAGAACTTGTGTTTCTTTTCCCTCAAGTCCTCACCTGAACTTGACTTGGGTTTCCTCCAGAACGGTCCTGCGCGGTACCGCTGCTGCCGAACTTTGGGAGGCGACTCGTGCCTCCGCCGTTGAAAGTCGAAGTCCCGCTCGAAGACATGGGAGCTAATCTGCGGAACGGTAATGTTCGCTGTCACAATGATCTTCAGATATAAATTCTCGGTTATCCTCATCATTTGTGGCTCCTGTCCGCACTCACCTTGGAATATCAAGGGAGCCCGCTGCCGAAGAGCTGGAACCTTGTCGTCGATGATTGAACTGTAGCCGAAATGATTCCGGGTTGATAATCGTTCAATCGAGTCAATGATCGGCGAGTAAATAATTCTGTTTTATCTGAGCTCACGTTTTCTAAGGGAGTGTTTTTCGAAGACGCCTGGCTCTGGCTGTTTGAAGGTGGACTGCCGCCAGATGTCACCGAAGAGACACTGTTGTTGCATGATGACTTGGGGGATTCGGCCAACAGGGCCATTTTAAGGGCCAAACAGAACCTGAATTAAACAAAAAAAATGAGAACCAACTGGACTGACTCTGGAACGGATGATGATTTCAATATCAAACACATAACTGCCCACGAACCTGTCAAAACTCAGGAGCTGCCCTTGGTTCTGAGCGGCAATGCTCCTCAAGTTGTCCAGAACTTGAGCATTCGCCTGCTTCGCCCACCGGTTCTCGATGTCCCGAAGCGGAACGAGTCCTGATCCTGGGAACGATAAGTACCTCTTTACAATAAGAACACTCGAGAACGTCACCAGTACACCGGCAATAAATCGAATTCACTCGAAAGCGCTGACGTTGGCTTGTGGCGCGCACAAGTGGCTCAGAAACGGCGCGATGGCTCTATTCTGCTAAAAACACTCGTGAAGTTGAAGACTCTTGAGCAAAATCTGTGTGTGTGTGTCTGCACGTTGCTCCGTCCTACCGGTCTATCGATCGACGCCTGTCAACCACGGAACTCCCTGTCCCAGGACGGACTACGGAAACCGAACGTGAATAATGGAATCTGCCAAACCTCGTATTGGAAGTTCGAATGCTTTCCCAGTCAGCTGAACATTTCTCTTTGAAATCGGTATCAGTAAAAGGGACGAAATCGGCGACACGAAGCTCCAGCAACTAACCTTTCTCATCGAGGATATCGAATAGGGTCTTCATGGACTGCACGAATTTGGCGGGGAGTCCGTCATAGGGGCCGGGATAAGACGGTGGTCCCGGTGAAGGCAGCGTCGGAGGTCCGGGCCCGTTCGCCAAGGCACTTGCACAGCTCGATGTTGATGAGTGGCGACCCATTTCACGACCTCTGAGTTCCACAGAACTCTGCGCAAGAGAGTCGAGATGACAGTGAGTGAAAAATATTCCTTCGATTCAATACAAAATCTCCGATTTTCCTTCCTCCAGAACACGGTTTCTTAGATTTCTCCATTATTAAGATTCGACATCTGGTCAACATGTCTGAGAATCCGATCGTCATGAGCTCATCCGTCATCATCTTCGAAAAGACTTCAAATCCGGACAAACACGCTTTGACTACAGGTGGTTGATCTTCAAAGCGGCGGAATTTCGAATTTTCTCACCATCTCGATCCAAAAGCAAAACCAAAACACGGAGAGCGAAAGCAGCATGGAACTACTTAGAGTTCAGACATCGAATTCGGAACAGAAAATTGTCCATATGATTCCCTATCGACTCTATCCGTCACCAGCTGTCTTCGGCGGCAGCGGACACATGGTAGATCGAAGCGGATCGACAGTGTTCGAAGGTCAGGTGTTCGTTAGCCGCCAAATATCTTCACTCACCATGCACTGAGGATGACTATGGCACTATCCGACTGCACTCCGACTGCCAGACACTGTCTTTGTCGTTGACTGTTCGGAGCAAGCACCTGTTCGAGAGAGTTCCGCTCACTTATCGCCGGGAGCGGCCGCGGCAGCATGAAGCAATGTTTTCGTACAAAGAGGAGAAGCTCACGAAAAGCTAACGTGGCGGCGGGCTACGTCGAGCGCCCAGAGGAGCCTTCGGTCCGACCGCCGGACCGGTTTGTTTCTATGAGGGAGAAGAAAGCTTCTTCTTCAGCTGGGAGAGAGTCTAAAACAAGAACGTATCGCTAGCCGACCGATCGGCTGGCCGGCCGGCCGGCTGGCTCGTTGGCTGGGTGACTGACTGACTGACTGACTGACTCGTAGAACTGGGTCGAACTTCGGCGGACGGCGGGTGGACGAATGGATGCACGAGCCAACGGACGGCCGAAGGCTCAGCAGAAACGCGCCAACAGCCGAAGTCTTCGGTCAGAAGAACTCCGCCCGCCCTTGCCCGCCGTGACCCGAGCGTCGAGCGCTGGGGTAAGACGGAGCTGCCGACAAGACATTTAACCACGAAACGCTCCGCCATCAGCAACGGTACGCAACGGAAGCTTCGTTTCTTCTCTTTCTTGTTCAGATCGAGCGCGAATCTGATACATTTATTGAAGAATAGATAACTTCGTCTCTAACGGGACTCCGCCATCTGATTTTCGACAGGGGAAGAAAGCTTGACGATAAACTTAGAAACAGAATCTGCTCGCGATGCTCTCATGAAAACAGAGGCCGCGGTCAATTAAGGCAATTCTAGAGAGCAGTTTCTTGAGGCAGTGTCAGATTTCGATTCCATCGTATTCCGCCGATGTCAAGTTTTAGACCTCTCCGAAGTTGATTCCTGCGGCTTCGATTGCTTTCCAGGGAATTCGTGAGAGGTTTGACATCTCAAATATGAAGACACGTAATCGTAGACACCGAAAACCGACTGAAGTCACATGTTTATTATGAGTCATGTAATAAATTGCTGAGGGAATATCAGAGAGGAAAGATGATTGTACCTATCAGGTACCATTGCGTACCGTCGAACAAGTTCCCGAGCGCACTCTTGTTTCGCCGCTTCATTTAGAGTTTGGATTTAGCCAGGAACAAGGGCGCGATCGCATCTAGAGCGCCACGGTTCGAAATCTCGGCTTGAGCAAACGTTTGTTGAGCGGTTTGAGCCCCTTGTACGAGGTAGTGGAAGGCCAAGTCATCGAGAGTGATTTTGCAAATCGACGAAACGTCCTTAGGAGCTCCCCTATAAACGGCTCCCGGCAGCTTTGAAAGGTCGATGGTCCAGTCGCTGCGCTTGACTCCGTCTTTCGTGATGACAAAGTGGTAAGCCGTGTTCTTGGACGCTTCGATCAGCTGAGGAAGATGGGCAAGACGCTGGGTGACGATAAAGAATTGGTAGTCGCTCCAGAGCTCCTCGGACAGCGGCTGTCCGTCAGAGAGGAGAGGTTCCATGAGTTTGAGTTCTACAACGCGACCGCTTTTGAGGATCTCTTGCCAAAGAGTGTTGAACTTCTGCATGAGCATGATGTTCCCTTTGATCTTGAGACGACCTTGCATGAAAGCTCTCTGAGGGTTCAGTTTGCCAAGCATGAGAAGCACGAGGTCCTCATCGTCTGAAAATGAACGGAAGTTGAGATAGTGGTACTTGATTCCTCATCGGAAAGACATCTGCTTGGAAGGAGAAAGGATAAGCGTCGAGAGATAGAGAAAGAGGAAGGGGTATTACCGATTGTGATTTGAACTTCGGGGCTGGCACCGTTGCGAGGCGCTTCGTTGTAAAGATCTCCTTTGGCGGTCTTGAGATCGGAAGTCCATTCCGATGCTTTCTTGCCCTTCTTGAGGATAACCCAGTGGTACATGCACTTGACGAGGCCAGCGATATGTTCTCCCATCGCTCGATCCTGATGAAGGTGATAGAGAAAGATGTTGAAAATGAAGTCGGCCTTGACGATTTTCGGGCTTCCCGGGGGCGGCGTCAGCTGACTCGAGGACGGAACTCCTGGGAGGTTTGCGGCCTCCTCGCTCTCCTCACGGTCCCTCTCATCGGCCCACAAGTCTGCAAGCTTCTGGCTGGCCAGAACGTTTCCTTTCACTTTGAGCTTCTGGCTCATGAAAGCCCTCTGGGCATCGAGTTTTCCAGAATGGATTTTATCGAAAACTTCATCTTCCATGGTGAGAATGCAGTCGGGTTTCTCTTTCGCAGGGCCTTCGTAGCCGCATCCGCCTCCATTCTTCAGATCGAGGGTGTACGTGAAGGCAGGCTTGCCACCTTGCAGGATGTCGAATTGGAAAATGGTTTGGATGTCCGCGGCAAGCTCGGGAGTCCTGGAAATCTTCTCGTTGGTGCTTGCGAAAATCGTCCTGCTCCGTAGTGCTCCTCCGCTGGCTTGGTTGCTGGCTGGAGCGCTGGCGGGCTCTTCTGTCTTCTTCTCTGGTGGCGGCTTGAGCAGGAGTCTCAGCTTCTGCATGAGCATTATGTTACCGCGTACTTTGAGCTTCCCAGTCATGAAAGCTCTTTGCGGATCGAGCTCTCCAACAGCCATGCTGAACATGTCATCGTCCGTGATCGTGATCACGCAATTGGCCTTGCCCTCCTTGCATGGTCCTTTGTAAACAGCACCCTGACCGTTCTTCAGATCGAGTGTCCACGTGGACACTGTCTGCCCACCTTTTGTGATATTGTACTCGTAAATGGCTTGAATCTTCGACGCCAAATCGGGTTGCTCCTCTACGCGGAAGCCCATACCTGGAAGGAGTTCACTAAATTTTAAGAGGCATCAGGGTCTCGGAGTAGAACAATCACAAAACGAAGGAGGAAGCTCGCACGATCTATGGACAAACACATTTGATTAGATTCACGAACGTACCTTCGAAAACGAGGTCGGTCTTGAGTTCTTCCGGAGCAGCCATTTTGACCGGAGTTTGGATGGGGACCGAACTAACGTGGGTCGCAGCAGGAGAAGCTTGAGTAGTTCTATTAAATTCGATGACTCCACCACCGATGACAGTTTTTCCACTTTCGACAGCAACCGATTCAAATAGGACACGGTTGCCTTCTTTCCACATACGAGTCCTCACGGTTTCTCCAGGAACTACGGGTCCGGTGAATCGAACCTGCAAATTAAGGTACAAGCGATCAGTATAGGAAACTAAACGAAGAATATTCCGCTATGCATCCGTCGACTTCGAATGGTGTGCGGCGGAAGTTTCATATCGGAACAGCGTCTGTAGAAATTCCATGATGATTGGGCACGGGAATCGTACTATCAGCCACAAGTGACGGTGCATTCAATGAAAATTCCTAGATTCATCGGCTCGAAGCGGAAATGTATTTATCAAAGCGCTCAATGTAGACGGCAACTATGACACCGGTGAAATCGTTTGCAACTGGTTTGCAGACTCGATTCACGTGCATCTCTGAGTTGAGAGTCTTGCGTCATCGTTGCAATTTTCAGGGCTCAAGAATATCAGAACCGATGCGTGGTAAATCATCAGTGTACGACTGAAGGCGCTATATTGACCGACTCATGGCGATGGATAAGAGCCCGGAACCACGTCGGGAAGGCAAACATTTGCATTTCTTGCATATGGAAGCCTGAGAATTGAACGACACTGCTCTTGCGCAGTGGGCGGAAATTCACCTGACATAATCACTACCTAGTTTAATTAATTAATATAATATAATATGTAATAATTCAATCCTTGATTCATCGAAAATGCTGGCAGACCTTCAACAACCTCAAAAGCCTCGTACTGTCACCATTCCGCTTGGAGCATCACAGTGATTTTTGGAATTTTTTCAGGTGAAAAAGCAAATCCGCAACATCACCGGAACTTTTCTTGCTCGTGAACGAAGTGCTTCGGCGAGCAAAGCAAAAACTTCCGTGATTGCCTCTGCGAAAACAGTTTCCTGAATGGTTTTGGGGATGGAACGAGGAACTTGTCCAGTTCGTAGGTGTCAGCGGATCGTTCGCGAGAGGCTTTAGAATATGGCTGAATCGGCTAAAGCCGACACTTTTCCCCGTCTACCAGTTCGTGGATGGTTTATACAGTTGTTCAAGATGCCACGATGAACACAAACCGTCTATCAGATCCGGAAGCATTGGCGACGACGAACGCGGCCGAACGAATGTTGGAAACATTGTTTTGGGTTACCCACGCCGGTCTCATGATTTTATAATTTAACCCTTTCGAGTTAGGTCGAGTTCTCATTGAGAGAGGACGAAGAGATATATATAAGTAAGAGAAGTTTGTTGTGAAACCCGACAGTTTCAGTCCCGAAGACTCCTACTGAGACTTGACAGCCGTTCTTACCGCGACTTCTGTAGAGCTGATTAGCGAGTTCGAACCGAGTCGACGAAAAAGCGTGGAATGCTCTTGGAATGAACACTCATGCACAAACAAACGTCAGTGGATTCTCTCACTGAAACGAAGCGCAGAGCCGAATGCTAGCTCCCGTGGACGAAGGTGAATCTTCGTCGGCTCTTACCACATAGCCCAGGTCACTGCGGGCGAGGGAAGCGCCACCACCGTTGGCCAGATTTATGTATTTCTTCTTCCGAAAGTGTTCTACTGCAAGAGAGCCCAATCGGAACGGAATCCGAAAACTTTGCTTGGGAAGTCGCTCCAAAAAACTCGACCGTTTTCTGAATTGTCGACTCTTTGGATCTGAAGTAGTCGGTTCGGATTGAACGTAGTTCTCATCGTGGTGACATCACAAGTAACTTTCCGAAAAAACGAAGGAAGTCGTCGGCTCTGAAAAGAGTCTCCATCGTCCACTGGAAGGGGCAACGCGCTGGAGACTTTTGAGCCGGAACTAGACAAGTTTCATTTGAGGAAAAACGCGAAGCGCTCTGAAAGCCGTGTCAACCTCTCGAACCGGATCTCTTGCTGTTAGCGCCCACAAGGACAAACGTCAAAGCGGAATGAAATGAAATTATTGCTCACAGACAATCGAACCAAGCGACGAGTTGAGTTCTGATCGAAGATCGATCCGAAATCGAAGGCAGAAGAAAGAATAGGGTTGAGAATTATTGATTTGGTTCTGGACCTAGAGGCAAGCCTCGAAACGAACTCTGTTAGACCGAAGCGCGCGCGCCTGAACTCGTTCAGAGTGAAGACGCGAGAAAAAATCATCTGTCTCGTAATCTGAAGTCACGCCGCGATTATTAACTACTCGCCAATCGATGACAGAGGGTTGACTGGAAAGCGACATCGCCGACCTCGGCCTCGACCCGAAGACAACACCATTGAAGAGTAAACGTCAACGTGGTCATGGCTACGACGGCGATTCACATCCAAAAGTGAGAGGTGAAGAGAAAACGGACAAAGCTGAAGCGAACCAATCTGGAAGTGTCGCTCGAAACCCACCTTGAGTGATTTGAAAGCCGTCATGTCGTTTCCTGCGAAAGCTTTCATGACATGTCTCGTAGAGAATCCCAACGAACACAGGCCGTGCATGATCGGTTGAGACCAACCTCCCATGGCTGCGAACTGAGGATCGATATGCAGTGGGTTCTTGTCTCCACAGAGTCGATAGAGGGCGGCCTGATCGATGCTCGTGCGATCTTCGAGAACAGCATCCGGCTCTCTTTTAGGAATTTCAGCCGTCGGAATGACCTTGTTCGATGAACGGGGACCCCCGAATTTTCCAGCCCCGACAAAGAACACGAGCCATTGGCTGTAGGCGACTTTCTCCCCTGTAGTGACGTCGAAAGTATCGGCATCGATCACCACAACTGCACCAGAACCCTTATCCAGGACATCTACGATGCGGACCTGAAGGATGCAAGAGGGATTTCTGTCTAAGGAGTCAAAGGATATCATCATTCATCGAATAAAGTACAGGATGGGTGGTGTATCTTGAATGATTGTCCTCTATCCAAAACAAGAACTCACATCTGTCTTGACGGTCGCCGAGGGCGGCAGCGGCTTGTAAAGCTCGAGGAACTGCTCTCCGTGGAGCATGCGCGCCGGATCTCCGTTGATGCGGTTCACGGCTTCATGAAGCTCTTTCGATGTGAAAACGGCATTCATCGGTGGAATGACACCGAACGACGGAACAAGACTGAAGTCCTCGGCGTTCTCGTACAAAAACTTCAGATGATCGGGTTGGCTCGTCGAGATTCCGACCGCCAAATTATAGAGGATCGAAGTATCGATGTTGTAACGGAAAACGGAGTCGTCTTCTATTGCACTTTGCGGGATCTGGGCCGGTGATAGCGCCGGTGCGTCCTCTCCTGACAGGGCTTGGACCACGGATATCGTTTGCTCCTGGATACTTGCAAGGGCTCGGGCGCCCTGCAACGACGTCACCTGGTCCCAGTTGGCGCGCAAGCTCTCCAGAGTCAGGTCTTCATTGATGAAAGCTTTGCCGACTGATCTGAAGAACTGGTATTTGGCGACGAATCCTCCAGCAGCCTCGAAACAGCCTCCGTTCTCAGGACAGTCTTCGTGACAGAGCCAAAAAGTCACAGGGCTCACGAAATGCGGTTTCAGCTTCTCGAAAATTTCTGGTGGCATGATGTCCTCGGTCAGGCGGGACGCGGCGGTCGGAACGACTGTGTTGACAGCAATATTATACTTTCGTCCCTCGATGGCCAAAGTATTTGAGAGACCGAGCAACGCCAGTTTCGCAGATGCGTAATTCGCTTGGCCGAAATTTCCGAAAATTCCAGCAGCGGAGGCGGTCATTATCACCTTCAATCGTTATCATATTATTGATTTTGCGATTTTCATTGTATTCTATGATGAACATCATTTCTTCTCTCGCGGAGAAAGTGTCACAGAAACTCACTTTTCCATATCCCTGTTTCCTCATGTAAGGCCACGCGGCTTTCGTCACGGAGAACGACCCCTTCAAATGAACCTTATGGATGATGTCAAACTCGGCTTCGGTCATATTGACGAAAGCTTTGTCCCGAAGAATTCCCGCGTTGTTTATCACAATATCGACCCGTCCTGTGCGGGTGAGGAAACTAATGGATGAGCATCTGATCGCCTCAAACTTGAGGAAATCTTGAATTTCATATCAAAATAAGGGGGAACCGAATCTCCAGTTGAGGTCGGGACATTCATTGATGGCGGATTTCACGTACCGTAGGCCTTGATGGCGGTTTCGATGATTTTTTCACCATCTTCTACACTGTTGTAGTTGGCCGTCGCCTCGCCACCTTTATCTTTGATTTCTTGCACAACTTTGTCGGCAGCGTTCGAAGATGCTCCGGAGCCATCTCGGCCACCCCCGAGGTCATTGACCACAACCTTGCAGCCTGTAGACGTATCGAAACATATTCATTGAAGCCACAAGTTGATCACATACGGAGATTTGGTTTCACGAGTAAATCTCATCAAGCAACGAACCTCTGGAAGCGAGCAGAAGAGCATATTCCTTCCCAAGACCGTTTCCAGCCCCTGTGACCACGGCGACTCGTCCGTCGAAACGCAGCATTTCGGAATCTGTTGGAGATATCCTAATGAGTGGACCGATTTGTGCAAAAATAAACGACTCGAATTTGTCCAATACTGTCAACAATTCTCGAAGCAGAATGGACAAAGGACTGAAAGCTCATTCTGTATGTACCAGACTTGCTTTGGATTCCCAACGAACCAACAAAATGAGAAGTCGAAGAGACAAGCAAACAATCGAGCAAACTGATTGAGCACTCCTCGTGCAGTTCTGATGCTTCAATCGAATGACAGACGCAGCATCCAAGAGAAAAAAAATCAAAAACGAAACAAAACACCGCAGCGCCGTTTTCCGGGAAAATCTCTCGCTGCAGAACTGCGTGCGAACATCGACGATCCGGTGAAAATCTTTCCCTGAGCGACTTCTTCAGTCACATCCAGAGTTCAACGTTCAAGAAGATGCAACAGATAGAAGCAGCACAAAGATGACAATGCACTCCTTACCCTGTGCGGAGTTGATCAAAACTAATCTATTGTTTTCGAGACACCGACGAGACTCCACGGAGAGAATCACACGAGATAAAGGATTTCGGTATCTAGCACGGCACCACGTCAACCCGGAAACCGGTTTGTTGTTAGCGTCCTCAGTTTCATGAATTTCCCGCCTACACGGAGCGGCATCTCGGTGCCGTCCGGGGAGGCTCACGATTAGAATGTCCGAACCATCGACTGATCTTTGGAAAAACAGTCTCTCGGAAACTCACCCGCTAGGTGCCTCCTGTTCGATAAGGTACCCCAGTCAGCTGTGCTCGTTGTGACAGACGCTGACTCTCGACGGCGCTCCTAGATGGCGCTTCAATGTTTTCGACCGCCTGCGTTGCGGTGGAGCGGGATACGGAACGTTCCTCGCCCAACGATGCGCCCGCGACGAAGGATTCACGCCGGCAAGACCTTCACCGTTCGATTTCATCCTTGAGCAAATCATATACAGCTTCACCATCGATTAGAATCATAGTGGAATATGATGATTCGTATCAAGGGTTTCGCAGCATCGGTAGATGCCAGTTATCTTGCAAGATCTTGATCGGGAGAAGTTCCCAGGGTACTTGTACCACAAGTACCCTAGTTTGCACACTTTCTTGAATTGCTCCAGCTCGTTTTCTCATCAGAGATCAGTCGAAATGCGGACAAAACATCCCCAATTCGGCATTCGTCCCCATCGTACCATTCCCATCACGAAATGTATCGTTCTAAATACTCGACTACCTGATTCCAAGTAATAAATTTCAGTTCATGATTAATATATCGATCTCGGCTGATCCAATATTGTGCACCAAACAGTTTAGCTTGGAGGATTCGAGGGTGATCTGAGAACCCACGCCCCCGCGGCACCACTCCACCAGTGGATTTGCGTCCCGGACGCGTGGGTGCGCGCTCTAAGCGTGATGCTTCTAGAAACTTCTCGTCTGGCGTCTTACGAATCTCCACATATTGATACATTCTCCCGCGGTAATTCACTACTTAGGCTGAACTGATCTCGGCCAATTCTTCGCAGAACAGAATGGAACCGTGATTATATTTTGCTGTTCGAATCGGAACGATCCTCAAAGGGAATCGACTGCAAGCTTCCTAATTGTTCACTAGGCATCCCAGAGCTCAGAGCGACAGCTCTGGAAACATAGGATCACGGTTCCACCCGGTAATACATTGAGATACGCGTCCAATATAGCGTGCTCGAATGCTCTTGTACAGCTGCAGAGTAGTTAATCGAAGAGTAGCGACTCACCTTCCAGCCTTCGATCGCGTCTTCTTCCCGGAAACAACTCGAGTTGGAAGAAACACCCAGAAGAGAGTCTTTGCGTTGTTTGTTAGAGGAATCACCACTGTCTCAACGAGAACCACTTCACAATAATGAATTGGGGTACCTCACGGAGGCTTTTGTTAGCTACCTCAGAAACAACCAAACAACTTCACGGCTCGATCAGGTCCTCTCCACTACCTTCGTCTCAAGATACGACTCCCCCAGAGTGATGCGGCATTCTGAGATCTATCGAAGAAAAATGGTTTCTGAGGGTTCTATGTGAGGAATGCTCCTAAGCTCTCGGCATCTCAATACTGATTTGATGGGGACCGGTCGGCAGAACTCCCGCTTCAGATGAGAAGTTATGCTTCGCAAATAATTTATTCTTGGAGGTTTCCATATCAAGTACCTTCAACGAGTCGTAAGGCGACGCGATGTTCGCGAACAACATTCAAGTTCATTCCCTCTAAACTTTCTTATTGAGTGGAGGCTCTCCACTCAATAAACGCACGCGTTCTCCTATTCAGGAGTCCTGCCCAATTTCAGCCTTGGACTCAGAAATGTAAAAGAACGGGATCGGTTTGAACATTCGGAAGTCGTTCTCGTTCCTCGTTCAGTTTCGGAGGAGGTGGACTTGATGTCCACGAGTTCGCTTCGGAGATTTCGTTTCCGAACTTCTATCTGATTAACAAAAGAAGAAATCAGGCTCCTGCTCAGGCTGATGAGCAAGTACATGGCGAAATGAAAAATAAATCGAGTCGAGGAAACGCGTTATGAGACTATAAATGTATCAGGATGAGCGTCGGAACGATTAACTCTAAAAAATCAAAACAATTCTCGCTTGACTCAAGCCTCGTGAGCATTTCAGCAATCTACTCTAAGGAGCCCATGCGTGGTGGGGATCGAAGAATCAAACAGAAACGATTCAACCTCGATCTCAATTCAGAATATTGCCGGTTCACCTGATCGACAGCGAGACTCCACGCCTGCGAGGACTGCATTCGCATCTCGTTTCAGCATTGATATGATTGACACCACGCGAATCGGAAACATTGGGCTAATCTCTCAAAATTCATCGCGGAAATCGTTCCTCGAATGCATGTGACAAGCGGAGTACCAGTCAAATGCTACCAGGATGAAAGTGACCTGCATTTAAACCTCAACAGTCATAGGGAACCAAATACGAGCTTTCGATGATGCGAGAAGCATCAATCTCCTCTATTATACGAAAAAAAAGTTCTCCATAAGAAGCAATCAAAGAGAGCGTTGCCTCGAAGTTCGTCGTGAAAGCAGGCCATCCTCTCGCGAGCTGATTGTAAGTAAAGTGTAAGTAAAAATTGTATCACGTCCATGCAGCGAGTCTCAGTGAGAGCTTTCCTTGACTCGAATCTAGAGGAAATGGCTCCGACGACTTCCTTTCATGATTCAAAGGACAAACATCAAATCCCTCTCGATTTTATTCAGCAGCACGTGAGAGGACACAAGGGAGTGCATCGGCGCACCTCTTTGCCGTTTGATCATCTCTAGCATTCCCCATGAAGTGACGATGAGCGAAGTTTACTCGAGCTCAATAGTGCCGCAGTATGGTGCTTCGGTCGAAACCCCTCATCAAACTCACCCAGCCAGACTAATCACGCATGACGCATCGCGGGCAGGAAGTTGCAAACGACAGCGTTTGCCGTCACAGATGATGTGACCGCTGCGGCAGCCATTCTGTTGTCGATTAGTGCGACGTTGATCAGCTGAGCAAGCAATTAGTTAGGATGAGTTCGGTTGAGCTGTTGTCAGTCCGAACAAGGAGCTCTCCATGTGTGGAGCCGCCCGGAGAGGCGACACGCGACACGCAAAGATCATCAGCACACGTTCCGACGTCATTCTCCCCTCCCTGCCATCGGGGGTCCAGTGTGTAGTGTAATCTTGAAAGAGTGTGTCTAAGGCCAAGAGCCTTTTCGTTGCCACACACACAGGAATTATAAGTTTCCGACTCTGGAAGGTGCCATATACTCTAGGTGATATCGTGCCGCATGCGAAGTGACCATCGCGTCATCTGTTTGGATCATGGCCACCCTGTGAGGAGCTTTTGAAGCCATCTCCTTTTTGGTCGTGTCTTCCCGTGGACATCGCTTTGTACGTTCGAATGCTGTATTTTCTTTAGGTAGACAAATTTTCTCGTAAACATCAAGTCATGTGCTCCGTGTCTATCGGTTTCCTGCAGGAAATTTCGGTGTTGTCAGTTCAAGTATTTCAAACAAATCGATGATCGAAACGCTGCTTGACAATCACGGAGTTTGTCGCCTCACGTTAGTCATTGGCGGGCCGTCAATTCGTTCCGAATGGAGTTAACCGATCATCAGCCCCCGCATTTGGATAGAAACGCAGCTAAAAGTCGTCATCCGAGTTTTCGACTGAATATTCCGACGAAAAATCACCCGTTTGTCAAGAAGAGCCGTGTGTGGCTGGAATTCGGGTTCCTTCGGTTCGCTGAAAACGGCTTTCGATGCTTGTGGAATCCGGGATTTCGAGCGTGGTTCGTACCTCTGGAGGATATTCGATGTCTTGAACTGGAGTCTCGATTCCAGGTTATGGAACACGGCAACGCGGAACGATTTTCCCGGGTGATAAAACTCGAATAGCTTTTCAAGATCGCTATCAGAACGTCCCGTTTTCCACGGCGTTTCGGTTAGCTCATCGGAAATCGAGACTGGCTCTCGTAAACGAGTTCGGTTCCTGTGGTTATCTAACGCATATTGCTAGTGTTTAGATTTCGATGCCGTCGAGTCTTCCGATTTTGGCGGATGCGCTTGACAGGCATGCTGTTAGCGCTGAACGCCTGCTAAGCAGCGTGGCTTCACTACCGAAGCGGCTCAGTCAGTCGGTAATGCGCCAAGCTGCATCAATTTGCCTCGAGCACTTTCTTCCGGCTTCTGTGTCATCGTCGCCGAGATAATTACGGCGTTATTAAGAGCAGAACTCGAGTCCTCGCTGCTGTTGGTCCGGCCATCGTCGTTCCATGTTCGATCCTGGCTTCTTAGTATTAGAGAGTCTCACGTCTTAGCGTGACGAATCGAAGAAGTCGGAGAACATTCATGTTTATCGAGAACAGGTCGCGGGAAATTCGCGTCCAGTCAGCGAATCATGGAACAATCAGCCGTTCGCGGCACAAGAGTTCATAGAACGGCGAGTGGGCTGCAGTAGATCCCTAAAGTGGAATCAATGTTTTCATTTCGTTAGTCACCCGCACATATCGGCGGCACTTTAGTCATTCGTCTCGTGATAACTGCCTTTTTGGATCTCTCTCCTTCCGGACCTGAGACACAAATGGCTTCAGTATCACCACCGGTGTCGTTCTCGGATAAACAGCGGCAAAGTCCGCTTGAGGAACAACTTCAATTTTCAATCTTCAGACCCGAGAAGTCTCGACCTGAGAAACACTGAATTTCGTCTTATCCATTTGACAGAGCCCGAGATGCCACCTCCTCCGCCGCCACCGCCGGGGGGACCACCCATGCCTCCGGCGATGCCGAATTTCAAAGCAGCGGCAGCGCCGGATCGAGGGGCATTGTTGTCACAAATCCGTGGCGGCGCAAGGCTGAAAAAAGCCGTCACCAATGACCGAAGCGCTCCGTTAGTTTGTGAGTATAACAGTGCTTGTCATGAGTTCATCATCCCAAAGAATCAAGAAAGAAAAATCACCAAACTCACCTCGCTTTTCTCTTTCGTAATTTAAAGCCAATAAGCCAAACTCATCAGCATCCGGAGGCGGCACAGCAGATGGATCGTCTCGTGCCGGTGGATCGGCGATGGGGGGATCTTCGAATGCTGGTCCTCCCATGGGTCTTGGTGGCCTGTTCTCAGGAGGTATGCCTAAACTGAAGCCTACAGGTCAAAGATCGGCTCTCGGAGTATCGAGAGGAGGAGGAAGAGAATCTTCGTCGCCATCTCCGCCGAAAGAATCACCCCCAAAAGAAACGCATTCACCCTCACGGCAGATGGAGTCAGTCAATCAAACCTTCGCTCAAGCAATCGCGAACCGCGCAGCAAAGCTCAATGCAACTAGCGAAAAGGTCTGTCATCATAGAGTGCGGCTCAAGGCAATATTTTCGATTCTCTACTTGAAAATTTTGGTGATGTGTTTTAATTTCCAGCAGAAGGCGCCCACCCCGGTACCGAAACCCTCGGTAACGCCGTCGTCTTTCGTGAAAAGTCCCTCGCCCGAACGGCCAGGTCCGGTTCACCACGAAACCACAAATTCTACCGCCACAGCAACACCGACAGTCACATCGGCAACACAATTTCCCAAAGATGTTTCCCCACCACAGCAGAGTCGGCGTGGTCCCCCGTTGCCCTCAAAACCGCCGGCTGCAAACGTCAATCGTTCGATTTCGCAAAATCAAACGAAGAGACCCACGCACAAACCTCCACCCCCACCTAAGTTTGGCACCATCGGTGAGGAGAATTTTTGACGAACAACCCTCGCCGGAAGCAAAACTTTCTCGTTTCACGATTAAAACTCTCATCTCTTTTTTTTGTCGCAGAAATCCACATCCGAATAGAGTTCAAAGCTTTGGGAGATTTTTCGCGCACCGCATGATAAATGTCCACAATCCTCAACGTTTTTTCCAACTCCCTCCTCTAACTCGCTCCTTGATCGATTTGCAGGCCATCAGAAGAGGGCCCCTGTGAGTCAAACTCAGCCGCTGGCCCGGAGGCAGAGTTTCGGTGCACTCGATTCAAACGCGACAGCTCTCAGCGTTACGAAGCCACAGGCGGCTCCACCTCCACCGCCTCCACCTCGCAACATGAGCGTCCCGAACAACATGAACACAATCCACCGAAACCCGCCACCGGTGCCTCCATCCCTTCACAGTAAAAAAGCTCCACCTCAAGCGCCCATGACAAAACCTCCTCCACCGCCTCCGAACAAGACGACGATGCGTTCGACGCCCTATCTGGTGAGCCTTGTTGGAGGAGGTTCTGCGATGCGAGCGGGGCGATTTGAATCACGCTTCACCTTCCACAACATAAACGACCTGTCGGTCACTTACGAGCCCACGTTAGATAAGAAGTACCCGAGCAGAAAGAAAAAGTCCCACCAGCGGAAGGCCCCGGCGCCACCGCTAGTGTCGACTGAGTCCTAATCTACTGACGACGGAAGGTGGGGATCGATGAATCTCATATCCTTGCCGTAGAGAATTCACTTTTCGTCGTGCTCCGTGCACGTACGTTGGTGCTCCGCCTGCTCTCCGGTGGATGGAAACGCCTTGGCGCCTGCTGACTGCTTAGAGCTCCCAAGAGAGATGGGTTCGAGTCGTGAAGGGTGTCTGCGGTCCGCAGAATCAGAACACCGGGTGAGGCTTGCACTGGAATGTCTTTTTGCAGAAACGGATCAGAGTCCAACCTTAGTTTTCACTATTGCGTGTTGTAGCTTGAAGGTATATAGAGCTGTTTATAGAGCTGCTGTATGAGAGCTGAGACCGAAGACAGAGGGAGGCATATGGAAGACGTTCGAGAACTCGGTTGAAGAAGTAGGAACAGGAGACGTTTTCCGTGCTGAAGATATAGCGTTTGGTTTCCGTCACGGAGATACCACTGTTATTGAATGGTTCGAGATTGGTGTTTTGTGGTATGCAAACGAGCGGCGAAGCCACGCGATTCAGATCAAGAACAAATCTGGTGTGATCATGTCCATAGGCTCTGATCGTCGTTTTAGTCGGGTAGTTGAATAGGTAGACGAATTCGGACGCGATAGTGGATACCCCTGATTGGAGAGAAATTCGTGAGAGATCGCAAGAGCTGGGAATCGAGTGTCTACAGGACAGAAATTTGAATATTTCCGCTGTTTCAAGCTTACTGTTACACACCTTATCGCTGTCACTCCGCATTCCCTAACGTTGCTTATACCTCGTTGGCCGGCAAATGGAAATTCGTGCTTTTCGCGGCGCAAAACGCGTCCCAACTCGTTCGCCATTGTGCCAAATGTCCTGCATGTCTTGTTTGCCATGTTTACCAAACGCTCCTCAGTGCAGGAGAACGAATAGAAACGTGAAGCGCCCTCGCCAGCCGCGAGAGTTTGAATAAGGAATGCAGTGTTTTCAGCGGCTGATGGAAGAACCCATGGACAAACAGCACAACACACCGTATGATCCGCTTGATAATTTATTTTCATCTGAATGTCAAATAGCTATTTTACAATGAAGGCATGGAGATGAAACGAACAACAATGTTTTTGTCACGTCGACACACAAACAACAAATAAATGTGAATATCGAACTCGATCCAAGATCTTCGCCGGTCGCCTTCCATTTTGGTGCTAGATCCGGTGCCAGTACCGGAGTAGTACCAGTTCTCGTTCTCCCCTCAGGAGTACATTTGGGATATATGGTATGTTATGGACATGTGGGTAGTTTTAGTACCTATGGAATATGTACAAATGAGAGTTAAATGGGCTCAGCTAAATGCAAAATCTCTCAGGAGCTCAGGAGGATTCGGTCTCTATACTCCTCGAAAGCAGGGGGTCCTTGAAATTTGGCGACATCGACTGGCCACCAGCCGTTTCAGAAAAAATGAGGCCCCTTGCACCAGACGGCCGGAATTACAGAGCACATCAACATTCGTCGTATTGTCAGACAGAATAAGGTCCATGGAAAGTATCACTGATCTATGATCATGATCGAACCGTCAAGGTTTCGCGGTGTTCGTCTGAAACATTGATCGGAGGGCCACCACTATCGGAGCATCGCCATGGCGGCCTGATTTCACCAGTCACTGCTTTTACGGAGTACACTTTATCTAGATCCCGTCCTCAATCAGCAACAATCCTGAGAGAAGGAAGTCCATTGGATGTGGTCTATTAACGAGAAAGGTAGATACAGGTCCTTGTCGCCGCTATTGAGTTGCATTCCGATTGTTCACTCGTCTCGAATGGAGAAGAAAAATCCCTGAGAAGGGATTACGAATCGAGATTCAGTCTTTCGCTACCCTCAACGCTCAGTCCTTCTCTGCAAAATCGAAGACTTCTTCTCCGAGATGCTCCTTCAGAAGCGGTTCGAGGAATCTCTCCACGTAAGATCCTGTGGATCCTGAAAGCGCCCTCAATGGCTCTTCTTGCATTGAGATATTTCTCGACTAAATCGAGAATCCCATCGCACTTTATGCCTATATGTTCCTCAATCTGTAACACAAGCATTGTGATAAAAACATAATTCCTTCGGGGAATAACACCAGATCGGCTGTCGTCGCTGGTTCCATTGTTGTTGGGTGGTGCCCTTTTCCTGTTTACCTAGGATACAACTTGCGGGAGAAGCGAAACTCACGGGAAATTCCGGGAGAGGCATTCTCGGGAGCTCGAAATGAGTTGCATGAGAATATATTGCAACGAATCTCAGCATTAGACTGCCGTCGACTAGCGGGTTCTGTTGTTCTGAAGTCAATACTCAGCATTCAGAGGGAAGGAGGCCATGGAATGCGAAAATACCGTTTTGACTGGAAAGTGGGGTTTCTGTCAAGAGTTGCGACGATCCCTATGGATTCAACGATGAATTTCTTCATCGCTTTGGAGCAATAATTTCGAGGTCGGCCTTACAACTAGATCTCCGGCGGTCAGGGAAGTACGCAAGGTTCAGAGAAGAATCGTTCGGTTCGGATTTCGAGGTTTTCAATTTCAGTATAACTTGCTTTCTTTTGAATCTGGGACGGCTCTTTCTCAATAATTTCGAAGCGATAGACCGACTAAGGTCTCTTGATCCAATGACTCTCCGACGTCTCTTCATCTGAGAATGCAGTTTCAAAGACGTCCAAGATCCTTCAGAGCTTATTTTTCCGAGTATGACGGCTCTTCCTCCGTCGAAGATCACTTGCCCCCGAAACAGGCGTCATGCATCCAAAACATGTGCTTCACTTTGTATACCGAGTCTAAAAGAAATTCACTGATGATTCGGCTTGCATCATTGAGTAAAGTTAGTGTTGAAAGGCCATCGGCTATTCGGCTAAGACCGGCTATTCGGCTAAGACCGGCTATTCGGCGATTGATATCACTATTCGCACCGATTTGATTTGATCTAGAGACGAGCTTTTTGCCTGAAGGAACGAAGATGGTGAAGGCGGTCGAATTGAACTTCCAGATGGATGAGTACTTTCCCCGCCTTTGAAAATGTAAATCCGGAACGTTCCCCGTAATGGCCGGAAATTCACTTCGAGACCGCAAGGATGGCACTGGAAAAGAATCTCATGGCACGCCGGTCTCCTGGACTTTTTGTCGCGTACAAGCTCTCCTTGGAGCGGCATTCTGAATCGAAGGGAACTCACGGTAATCGCATTGGCAGGAGTTCGGGAAATCATTTTGGGAACTCGATGCTTGCGCGAATATAAGTCCTTGCTGAGAGCATAGGATCTTTTTCGGTCCCCCATACAGGAAGAGAATCCCTGTAAAAGCCACGTGAGGGTCGATTTTTTAACTCATAATTTGATCGCTGAATTCCGGGGCCTGAACGCGGTGGAGCCCGTGGTTTGGATCCTGAACGAATGGTCCCATGGCGAATTCCGGGTAGCCCAGCGTGGATGTCGGCGCGAAGGGTGACCAATTGGGTAGAACTCGCGGAACCGCACCAACGGGAAACCCTGGCGACGGAGCTTCGGTTGTCGGCGCTTCCGCGAGACGATTTGGTGCTCGAAGAAAGTTTTCAAGTCGATCACGATCAGTCTCTGGTTGGAACGCTCCATCAGCACCTGCGCTCATGATAGTGGCGTTTGGCGTAACACCTGACTTCGTCGTTCCATCGCTTTCGACGGCAACTCGACGACTTGCGGTTTCGACACCTACGCATGCTTGGGAACCTTATTCTCTTTTTTTGCTGCCGCAGAGAAATATGTGTTTCCCTGCTCGTTCTCAATCTTCAGGTACAGCTGCGGCAGAGATGAGCGAATGTGGGTCCTTGCGCCGTCCTGCCTGAACTCCCCAATCCAACTCGATCTTGCTATGAGATACATATCGAGATCAAAGTGTGTCACCTATCGGAAAATGAATGACTTTCATCTCTAAAGTGGCAGAAACCCTTCGAAAGGCTTCGTGTTCCGTTTTGATAGGTCTCGTGTCATGACTGGGGAACACCTTCGGGCTTGATGAGACAGGAGAGCCTGAATGAGTGTGAGGAAGGGGCTTAGACCATTAGTTCTGAAGTCTTCATAAGAAATTGTCTCGACAAAATGAGCGCGATTCTCCCCGGATCACGGATCGCGATTCGATACTTCACCATCCAGAACGACGAAAACACGTTGGACCTGTGCATAAGCCTCTCCTATATCGTTGGGGGAGACCGGTTTCAGCTGGAACGAGGTGCGATTCCGGCACGATGTTTCAATCCTCTCTCGAACGGGAAAAATCTAATTCACCACTATGGGGGTGGTTGGCGCGGAAACGCAAGAAGCGGCGCCGTGACACCAGACCGAGTCGAACTCGAAAGATATCACACCAGGTTTCACGCCGCACGGAGTGCCGCCTCACGAGGTGAAA
The DNA here is from genome assembly GCA_021527715.1 of Neoseiulus cucumeris. NCBI lineage: Eukaryota > Metazoa > Arthropoda > Arachnida > Mesostigmata > Phytoseiidae > Neoseiulus > Neoseiulus cucumeris. Next base: position 2,195,015 of record JAJSRV010000019.1, read on the forward strand.
AGTTGACTTCGTTTTCGAACTCAACAATGTTCATCTCGTTCATCTCTACACAGATGACCAATTAGCGAAGTTGCCTTGAAGCCGAGCGTGATCCACGACATTTCGGAGATCTTAATTGAGGTGCTTTCGCGCTAAAAAGAGACAAGAAAGATAATCCAAACAAACTTCATTCAAGTTCATCTCTCTCCTCGGGAGCACTCTGGGGTTTTCCTCCAGAGGGAGAAGACCACCGTACAACATATGAGCTCATGCATTGCGCTGACGACATCCAAATCGATGCTACTGAGGGTTTGATGTGAAATATTAGAGGACATTCATTTGTTGAGAGAAACGCTCCTCTTTTATTCCCATCAGGGAGATGAATTCTAGAATTTTTCATCAAATCCCTCGTTCGACAACGAGCTGGAATCCACTGGTATTGGTTGCCAGCGATTATTGCATGCATGGATTCTTTTCATGCACCCGCGAATGTTTGATATGAAATGAGCAAATGAGAAAAAAACACTCGATCTCGAACGTTTGAAATAGCTGTTGCTCGATTCCACTTGACAGCTTTTACTTACATAAATGACCCTAGAATATTACATACACATCGTATTTTCACTATCATTCAGACTTGTTCCCACAACATCCAATATGAGTTCCCAATGTGCGCTTAGACCAGTTTCTTGGCCTCGAAGAAACCCTTGAGATGCTTCATCTGCCAGACACCCATCCCCACGAGCAAGACGAATTGCGCGAAGGCCCAGTAGAGAACTCGGGAGTTTGTAGACTCGGATGTTTGACGGAAACGTTCTTCTCGGTATCTTTGATAGTTTTGTTCCTTCGCGATTTGTTCTGTTTGCAGCAGCAACTGACGGACGCGCACCTGTAGATCCGAGAGTTTCTCTTTCTGAGCGATCGAGGCGTAGTCGATGGCATGCTCTCCAACCTGCAAGTCTAGATGAACTCGCAGTTGGCTCCCTGAGAACCATTTTGAGGAATTCGAGTACAGGCAAATGGAATGCTCGCCCGGAGAGTGGGATGTGAACGAAAATCTGCCTTCAGACGAATACACCTGGTGAGAAATGGGAATGGTTACTTCTATCGCCGATGGCCGACATCCCGGAGCGTTGCCATTGATCTCATTATCTCTTATAGATTCTCCGCTGCGGTATTCTCCAAATTTCGGACATAGACATCACAATATCACACAAATTCTTGTCACAGAAGCTCAGCAATCAAAATCACAATCTAGGAAGGGGCAACTTGAGCACATCCCCCGACGAAACTTCTCCAAACCGGAGTACTCACTTTGGACAGAATAATCTTCTCCTCCGGGTCTCGAACTTCGACGTGCATTCCGATTCCAGGAGACGAAGGCATGAAACCACCGGTGTTCGGATCGTGGAGTTGACATCTGTAGTGACCAACGACAAGGGTTTCTTCCGGAACTTCTTCAATGAAGCATTTTCTTTCGCCTTCCGCAATGTGGAAGTACAAGCCGTGAGCGACTGCCACCAAACCGTAAACGCCGAGGACCGTGAGTAGCCAATTGTTCATGATGTTCACTGTTTTGGACTTCTCACTAGAAGAGAAGGGAGCAAATCCTCCAGGACCGACTGCCGGTAATACACTCTTTTCAGTCAGAAGCCTGACGTGTCAGCGACAGGAACAGATGGAACCATCGAGTTGAACCCACACACGCGCTCATCGACACGAGCTGTGCTCAATGTCTCGGACGATTCCCGGGTATACGTCATAAGACCGACATCCAAGATGGCGCCACCTGGATTCGACCGCTGTTTCGACGGCTGTTCTATGTCGAACCCAAGTGTCATGTGAGGGCGCGACGCGCATGGGTTAGGGCGCAAGGCGCCCTAACCCATTCGCTCTGCGCCCTCACATGCCCCTTGGGTTCGCTGACTCAGTTTTGAGCGTTCCTAACCTAACCTAACCTTTCCTACTCCATACACTTGGTTCGACTTTCCGTTGAAACGGCGGGCAAGAGCAGACCAGCCGTCGGTCTTATGACGTGATCCCCGATTCCCAAGTGCTTGATGGAAAGCGAAACTTTGGTTGGAATTGATTTCGAACCACAGAAATACTCTTTGACAGCGATGGAAGTTTGAGGGCTCACTGAAGATCATCAATAGCATTTCACATCTCAACCCGGACTGCGGAAATCATGGAAGCATGAGATGGAACGGAAATATGGGGGGAAGTTGAGTATGATCATGATCTCTGCTGATACGGGTGATCTGAACGGGGCAGTTGAGCAAATCGTGTTGCTCTCGCTTGTGCCGATGTTGGGAATTGTTCGGCTCCTTCAATACAAGATTGAAATTCCCATCAAATGGAGCTCTCAGCGGGAGCATCTGAAGAGAACTGGATAAGGGCGATATAATGGGCGCTCGCCGATCGAGATTGTTTTGAGAACGTTTCCCCAAATCATTGACATCGAGCGCTCCAGAATTCCTGGAGTACTCCAAAGGTCGCCAGCCGTGCCAAACAAAATTTCACAGAAGAGTCGCAATCAGGAATAGTCCAGATCTAACTTCAATTTTCCGGTTCTCCGTTCAGATCCAATGAAGAATCTCTCCAGTTTCTCCATCAGCCACCAATTATTCGATGGTTCTGATCATTATTGTTATAGAAATCCTCCTTGGTCGAAGCCGATAAACATTGCCGCTTGTCATACCGATGGAATGAAGTCCTCAACCCACCTTCGGCGGCGCTGAACCTGATGAACCGCTGAAAATATGTTCAGAGCAAAAATTGGAATTGAGGATGGCTAGCATCTCGCGACCGACTTCCTAACTAAAACGATCTTCGGCTGAGCTCCATACTCGGCCGTTTGCTGTAGTGCTATAGTCATCTGGGTCGGTACTAACAAGACAGATGTAGCAACGTGGCTGAGTGTAGTATTTAAATTTTCGAGATATTGAAAAGAGGGAGCGTTCTCCTTCTACGCCGTTGTCTTTTGTCCATTAGCAAAATGCATGGTGAAATCACAGAAGGAATGATCTTGAGGAAACCACTGAGTGATTGCGGGATTTCTGAGTTAGAAATCGTTCAAGTTCGCGCAAATGTTTCAACGCTTGTTTCATTGCTCGCGGTGCGCTTGAGGCCACAAGTGTCCCGGAAGAAATTCATTCTCAGAATATTTGGTCAGAGAGAACAACATGGCTGTGTCAAACATGACATAGCGACCGCGAAGGAAGTTCATGGTGTTCTTCGGCGCTCGAGGTCTGTAGTCTATTCCGAGTAGGGTTCAGGTATACATCGACGGAAGAACGGCCTTGTCTCCAAAACGGAGAATCCTATGTTCCGGATACATTCCACAGGAGCGAAAGTTTGGAAAGCTTCTTGAGGCGAGGAGGACGATGGGAACCACAGCATAACGGATAACGTTACATTCGAGTTGCGTTCTCACCGGCTTGTGGACTTTTAACAAACGTAATCGAGAGGATGATTATCATTCGAACATCGAAGGACAACATCGATACAGGTCGTTGAACCAAATGAGGACAACATTTCGACGGTTCCCTCCGATGACAGTCTCGCAAGACTCAAGCCAAACGATCACGCTCGGTCTCGAGGTATCTTTCTGAATGGCAGAGAGGGTTGGTGGTAGTTGATTGGTTGCTCATCGTTGGTTGATGGATTCTCATCTTCAGCGGTACGTGCATCGTTGACGCTAGAAAGGCTCGACGTGCTGCTCTCTCGGTCATTTGTCGATCGATGATCGCGCTCTGTTTTCGAATTTCCTCTAATGCTCGGAGCGACGGCATTGGCGGCGGATACCGCCTATGGTCTGAGATGAGAGCCGTCGTCAAAACACAGCTTTACAATATTCCATGACTAATTGGCTAAACTTTTCAGAGTGGCAGCAGCTGGCACTATGCCCTCCGTGTGTTTACGTTCAACGGCGTTTCGAAAAAAGACGGCAAATCTATGATATTTCATAGATTTGCCACATCATCCAAAAATAGTTCACCTCGTTTTTCCCTTTGAGTCGTCGACTCAACGATATCAGCCGTACTACTCTAGAATCGCTGGACGTTTTCACGCAACACACTCCTGATTTTTTTTGCTACCGCGAGAATTGGGAGATAGTGGGCCGGCTCGTTAGTTTTACGAGGTTCCGCTCGTTCCCCGTACCCTAAGTTAACATATTTTGCGATCTCGTCATCTACAGCTTTGAGTACAGCCGGTTTTTTCGTGTTTTGCTTGAGAAACCCGGTAAGTCTCTGGTACGCCAGCTTTTAATTGTCGCCTAGCGCATCATGCCTGGCTTTGAACGGCAAGCTGACGACGTAACGAACGGATTCCTCTCGTCGGACTGTGTCTTCGAAAAACTTTTCCATTTGATCGGCGGACAATTGGTCTTCGTTGGGCAACGATTTTTCCATTCCAAGCATCTCTGTGTCCCAAAGGAACTCTAGACTCTCTAATGACTCTTTAGACTTCTGAATGTGAGGTATTTCCCGAGAGTTGTGATGAACTGCGAACGATTGAATAATGCCCATCGACGTGACAACCGAGCGCGAAATTTGGTTTTTACCCTCTTGCCCCCAGAAGACCCAACCGAAGATTGTCGGCGTAGCCACGAGTCCGCCTTCTTTACGGTACATGCCGTCATAGACGTCCGGCAAATAGTCGTTTCGGTGCTATATAATTAGAGCGCATTCAAAGTAGAGCGCAGGCCGAACTAGAGCACACGTAAGACCAGAGCGCAAGTCGAACTAGAGCGCAGGTGTAAAAAGAGCGCAGAAATAAGTTGGGCGCACGTCGAACAAGAGCCCAAGTCTGTTTAAAGCGCAGGCTTCTAGTGCGCATCTGATAAGAGCGCCGACCTATGAAGAGCGCAATGTTGTTCGGACTTCGAGTTTGTTCGGAAACGCGCGGGAAAAGAATATCTCTCTCTTCAAATCACAAAACTGCTCCGTACAACGAATTTTTCGCATGGAAAATTTTCTTAAGACGAACGTCTTCGTTACGAGAACGAATAACCTTAAAACCTCGCAGGGGGAAAAACCGGTCAGTCAAGGAACCTTCACATTAGACCCTACCAGGGAAAAATGTTTGCAGGCCGTCGTGGACTAGCTTCACACTTCGTCCGGATGTTCTTTGATAATTCGCGTATCCGAGCCGCACAATTGCGCTTCTTCCGATGCTGGACTCCGATCATTCCAGAATGCTATATTTTTGACATTTGGGGCAACTAGTCACAACCGGGAATCAATTTGACGGTGCCCTCAGGTCCTCGTGCGTGCGAACGAGTCGTCTTGTCCCTCAAGCAACGCACAGCACGGTTCAAGATGATAGATATCCTTCTTGCTACCAAATTGCGCTCTTCATAGATCGGCGCTCTGATCAGATGCGCTATAGGAGCCTGCGCTGTGATCAGCTGCGCGCTAGGAACCTGCGCTCGAATACGACGTGCGCTCAATTCCGATTGCGCTCGAGGTTGATCGGCGCTCTTGTTACACCTGCGCTCTACTTCGAGTGCGCTCTTCTTCAAAGTGCGCTCTTGTTCCACGTGCGCTCTATTCAGAATGCGCTCTAATTAACGACCACCGTCGTTTCCGATGATCAAGTCGATTTGCTCGGGGAACCCGGCCGTTTTGGTATCCGCCATCGGGAAGAATCCCTTGGCATCACCAGTTCTGGGAATCGGGCCCTCGATAACGATCGGTGCTGAGAGGCAGCATATCGCTAACTCCTTATCGGAGTATCTACTCTTGATTGTGAATTCGAAAACTTCGACCTGATCCTCGTCTAACGCTTGACCTGCGATGCCATGAATTCTGACGGACTCGTAACCACGCGGTTTGATCCCGAGCAAGGCTGCCAGGTTCTTGGAAACAAGCGAACGCATTGATCCCGGGTCGAGGAGGGCTCGACAAATCATTTTTCGATTGCCACACTGCACCCAGACATACGCTGTCTGCAGCAACACGGCGCCGCCGCCGCTAGACGTGCCCGACGTTTGACACGTGCTGACCGTAACCGCGTGCGTCTCTCCCACGTCCGCGCGGGATTTGGGTTTCACACACACCAGAGTGGCGTGTTTCTCTGAGCAGTTGGCGCAACTCAAACGCGATCGACACTTCTTGATCTGGTGATTTCTATGAAGGCACCTAAGGCATGCATTTTTTGCTTCTACTGTATCCCTGCGCTCCTGAGCGGACATTTTGCGAGTACACTTAAAACTAGAGTGGTTTTTTTCGCAGAAGATGCAGGAATGATTCACTGGAGCGGAGCCACTTGCGAATGAGAACTGCGACTTGGGTTCGTATTGAGGTTTTTGATTCAAATCTTTGAAGTTGTCTCTCCGCCTTGGTCCCGAGTTGCCTTTTCCGGGAAAGTTGAAATCTTTCTTGCCTTTGTCTGACGCGGACTTAGAACCACTCGGCAGGCTTCGAGACTGTTGTAGGCATTTTTCTATGAGATCAGCCTGTTCCTCCAAGAAAGTCATGAGGAATTCCAACTCTGATATGCTCGCATCGCTATTGTGGCTCCACTTCGAGTTGAATCGCTTCCTGTATGACATCGGCAACGCCGCCAGGATGATCGGCGAGAGCAACGCTGAAAGGCTAGCAAAGCTATTACCTAGAGCCACTAGAGAGTTTACACGCTGTTCTAGATTGGAAACGAAATTTTGGAACTTATCGTCGTTCTGAAGATCCGGCGAAGAACACAGGGTCATGATTCGATGCACGTGCGTGTTCTGGGCTCGCGAGTCGTCCCCGAAACGTTTCTGGATCAGCCTCCTCATGGTGGCGTAGTTCTCGGCACTGACGTGAAGATGGAACACCGGTTTGGCAGCCCTGCCCACCAACGAGTCTGAAGATTCTGCACTTCTCAGTCACTTCCAATGGTCTGGAGTCGACGTAGTAATTGAAGCGGTCCCACCACTCCCTGAACTTGAGCGGATCTCCGTTGAACTTCTGTACCTTCGTTGCCGGATCCTGTGCCACATAGATCGGTTGGCCGCCGAACGGTTGGACCTGAACACTTGTGTTGACTCCCAAGGGAGACGATGACGCGAGATTTTGGTCGATGCCGCTTTCGACGAAGTGCGAAGCATAGCCTGTCTGATCTTCCGGGGTTTCCGAGTACATTTGCTCCTCGGGGTTTCCCGTTTCGGCGTCGGCTGTTTCTGCCTGCTGTTCGTAGTCGTCGATTGCGGGGTTGCTGGTTGCTTCTGGTACTGGAACGGTTTCCTGTACCGTGACTGAGGACGCAACTGGACCGATGACGTCGACTATGCTCTCCATTCTCTCGCATAAGTCTTCAATCGCGTCGTCCTTGTTGTTCGAGTACTCGATTTGCTTGGCGAACTCCTCATCCATCTTGGTTGAGTCGCCAGAAACGGGACAACCTGCCTGGAATTCGATGAGCGCTGCGTCTACCTCGGAGAATTTTTCGATGATAGTCCGTCTGAAGCGAGCCGCTTTGCGATAGGACTCCTTTGTCTCGGAGCTCGCTTGCAGGAATTCTTTGGCAAGGTTGATCTGACGAGTGAGGATTGAGCGCCTGGTGCTCAAAATTCGCTGCAGCTGCACGGCTGAGAGCTCGGTCGGAGTTTTGACGTCTCCTGTCGATTGCTCTCCTACGTTCGTGGGACCCATGACGATTGTCGAAATTGCTGACTTAAACGACATGGAGTGCTAGGAGTTCGGACCGATTCGATCGTGAAGATTCACGTTCACTGATTGATTGAAACGGTTCTCTAAACTGGGCGTTCGAGAACAGCCCTGATAACGTTGCGTGGGGGATCGTATGGACTTGTGAATAGACTTGCACCCGTGAATAACGGGTAACGGCCCGTGAATCACGGCCCGTGAACGCCGTGAACGCCCACCCGTGAACGCCGTGAACGCGTAAAGGGGTGATTCCGGAATCGGTCAGACCATACCTCTCGGAGTCTATGGAGGTTATTTGAGGGCCGGTCTGATTCCAGATCCCGTTGGTTAGGTTCCGTGAAAACCCGATCCAAAAAGCGGATTCGCAGTTTACGACCTGAGAGGAAAGCTTCACGCATCAATGGCCGTGGCAGAGAGTTGTCTCCCAGCACGACAACTCGAACGAGAATGATTTTGTTATTGAAAGATCTGAACCGAGTTCGATGAGGTTCTTTCACTTCGCGGCGCGTGAAATCAATTTCATGGAACTTGCCGTTCAATACTACGGGGTTTGAGAAATTTTCCGCCGCCAAAATGTCGTTTAGTCGAGATTTACCACGAAACACTGCTCTCACGTCTTGTCTCCATGAAGGTTGACGAAAAAGGATGATTATTCCATGATACTTGTCAATCTCGTATCTACGGCACTCATGCAGCATGGCATTGCGGACTTTCGTTCAACGAAACGATCAAGAGGAGCGGCTGAAAAATCGAGAGCACGGCTATGGTCGACTCCGTCAGAAGTATCCTCTATGTTCTTGGTCGCAACAACCACTAGCAATTAGATGATTCACGAATGCGCGGTATCAAGGGTATCAAATCAGAGATTTATTGACCGAGTACAGTCCATGGCTTGTTATTATTGTAAAAATGTTTCAAAAACATTATTTCGCAGAACCGTCGGTCGCTGAGCCGACCTTGAGAGTAGCGTCGACTGTGTCTGGCTTTGCTGAAGAGCCTTTCGCACGGGACACTCGTTGGCACGATGCTTTTCATGTTCTCGACCAGTTGGGCGGGGAAGGCTGAAACTGTGCCCTCGGTCCCCTCCGTCCTACATGCTCTATGCAGCCTGATGAGTCCTTCGCAATAAGCGCTGGCTGCTTTGGCCTCCTCCGAGTCTTCGGGCGCGTTCATTGGCCACTTCAGCCAAAGAAAACAATACTTGCGTATTTCCCCTTCCAACGTCGCGTTCGCTGGGGTGAGCGCCTGGAAGGCTTGTCTGAGCGTGTCTGCGAGTTCCGGTGACCTTTGGAATCTATTGTCGAGTCGTTGGTCCTGGTCCTCACAACCCACGCCGGCATAGATGAAACGTAGACAGCGCGATGCTATCCCACGACGCTGGATGATCCTACGGCTGATGTTGGTCTTCAGCAAGCGAGCCAAGCTCGAAGGCTGAGCCTCCAATTCATTAAGCAATTTCTGTAAGCAGCGATGTATAACAAAGAGATTTGAGTTCACGACCTAAGACGTAGAGAAGAACCATAATGTTCGCGCAAGCCTTCTCAAGACCAGGAAGGCAATTCATTTGGAGGCAAAAAATGCTCACCTCGAGAATGCAATCCGCATCAAGGAGGTTTATGCCATCCTTCGATAGGGCCAGTATCGCCATTTCTGTGTATTTCAATATACTGACCAGAAAACGACAAGCCGCAATGTGCCCGTCTGAGAGAGGGAAATCCAATCCTTGCTCACGGTGAATCACTCTCAAAAAACCTTCTAGTTCCAAAAAACGTTCCAGCATTGTCAGCACACTATTCCAGCGGATAGGAGTGTCGAGCTGAACCGTTAGCTCTGTGTAATGGGCTAGATTCACGGCTCTGTTCAGTTTGATCTTGAATTCCTTGCATATCTTCCTGACTGTATTCACCAGAGGAAGCCATTGCATTCTGCGCTGTGTTGTTGGGCCTTCCGGAGTTCCATCCGCCATTTCAGAACAATCCTCGAAGATGTTTTCTTCATCTGTTGATGAGTCTTCGATATCGTCCGAGTGATGCTCCTCTCTGTCATCGAAAGCTGAAACTCGGAACCGGCCTTCGAGCGGGGAGTCAAACTCATCAGCGGGCGAGTTTTTCAACGTTTCTAATACCGCCAGGTGCAAGGCATGAGCGTAGCAGAGGTGGTGATAGAACGGCATGGGAGAAACCGCGTCACTGAAAAGCTTTCCGACGCGACGCATCACAGAGGCACCTGGAAAAATCTGGATGAGAAATACATATTCCTATTCGTCACCGATTATGGCACTTGGGGGTTGCAACAGGTTTCAATCGTAACTTGAAAGGCCAAACTGTCATACTCCAAGGGAACTGACCGTCAGTCGTTAAGGACCGAATATCCTTTGGATCGAGTCCCAGCATGAGTAAAGTGGAAGCCAATGCAGCGAAAATGTTTTCCGCATTTGGATTTCCTTCCAGACAAGAGAGAATCTCGATATAGTTGGATTTCAAGCAGGGTATGGTCTTCGACGAATGAAGAGTTATTCCCAGGAACTTCCTGCTGCGGAATGTCCATTCATCTGCAGTGAGAGAAAAGATGGCGTCCGAGTTTCTGAGATCGGTCAACTCATTGCTCAGAAGTTGCCGGGCGCGTGCGCATTCCCGAGTTGTTGAGGTGGCAGCCACGTTGCGGTCTACACTTCCCAGAGACGCCATTCGGAAAAGTAGTCTCACGACTTCATCAGAGAAACAGTTGGCTGTGAGATTGGTACGCGATATTAGAGAACCGATGATCCAATCTTTCAATTGTTCTGGTGAGAAAGCCGGTTGCCCGTCAACTCTTTCGATCCGGGCCGCGGCCAAGCGCTCGCCGAGCTCATCCATCCTCGATCTCCTCCTACTCCTCGCGGCAACACCGGCGTGGATCTTGCGGTGGTTTTTCATGGCTGACGTGCTGTGCTTTATGAACGAAATTCTTTTGCCACACTCAACGCATTTGACATGCTGTCCACACTTGTAGAGCTTGAAAAAACCCCAAATCGGGGCGCCTGTAAAAAACACTCATCAGGAATAGAGTCTGAACATATAGAAACGCCATTCAAGCAGGTTTTTTTCGAAAGTCGCAAGCATACGAGAAATCGATCGGCTCATCCGTTACGGTCTCTGATCATCAGCGGACCCAGGATCGAGAGGGAAAAAACGAAGGCAAATTACAGAGACAGAGAACTGCGTTTTGTCAGTGAAAAGTGATCCTCCGAGCAACAGCAGCGTGGAATTCTATCCCAAAATCCCGACTGATGTTGGATGAAAAAACAGCACAGATCGAAAATAATTCAAGGAGAGACACACCGCTCGTTTCCTACAGCAGCGGAAATTCAGGAGGGACAAGTCACGAATGAGGACGCATCATTTGGGGTATTCGTATAAACAATTCGACGAAACTCGCACCTTTTGATGGATTTGCCATGAATTCCTTCTCCAAGCATTTCCGGGTTGCTCTTCGCCGCAATCGAAACCTCCTGCTTAATTTATGAATAATATGCTGAATGATTGAGCACGTTGACGGTACCTTTGATAGGGTCTTTGAATCATCATAATCAATTTCGGCTGACACTGCTCTGCAGGAAGTCTGCATGCGCTCACTTCGGCTCTGACGCTCTGACTATGCTTATTGCCTTGCTTTTCGTAACTTGACTCACCATCATCAAGATCCGAGTCAGATGAAGAAGCTTGAAGGAAAAAAGGAGGACTCTCGATCTCCCCCTCTCTAGTAGAACTCATACGACTCGGCTCACTCATTGAGCCTGACTCAGGAACTGCAAGCAAAGCACATGTCTTCATGGATGAGGAAAGTAGTTTCCAAAAACCGTGAAAAGCATCCAGGCTTTAACGAAGATGATAGATCACGGAACTCACCTTCGGAAGAAGCGCGGTACATGTTGGAGCACAAGCGAAAACAGACTTTCGTGGAACGTTCAGAGATTCACTCTTCTCAAGTTTATAAGCGCTCACACGCTCTCTTCCTACCAAAACTTTCTGATCTTCGAGCTACTTCCTATTCCCTCTCCCTGTTCCGGAGTGGCACATATTCACAATTCAGAAAAGAATCGGGCGCTCTCGCAGCAGCGGGCTCCAAGATTGAAGAGAGAGAGCTGAGAGAGGAGACAGAATCTGGCTCACAGAGGTTGAGCCGTCTCACGAATAAACTCACGACAGTTTTACAACCACGCGGTTTTCCATCGTTCCACTCTACGACTCTGTCATCGCGCTAGTTGTTCATCGGTAGTCTTGGCAATAAACTTTCTTCGGCTCTCGACATGTTGCTCTCGTGGATGACACCTGCATTGATTGTTTAGGTTTCCTATTCGGGATACGGCGGTGGCGAGCCATCGAATCAAGTTCGAGGCTTGCCGCCAAGTGACAGCGCGTTAATCTCGGCTGTCTCGGGAATTGCTTCGAGTGCCTAGGTGGGAGTTTAATTTCCGTGTGATTCGGTTTTCAAATGCTGGATCGGCGCGGGGCCTGCTTGTTTATTGTAGATGTTTCTGTCGCTATTGTGCTAACTGTATGTGTTATACCCGTGGATATTCTCTGTGGCACGTAACATAGTCGGGAGAGGACGCTCCGAAAATGGTTCCACGGAATACGAACCTAACAGGCTGAAGTTAAGACCTCCGCGAGAGCCGACATGTTTACATTCGTTGTCGCATCGCTCATCTGGATCCTCTGACGTGTCCAGAGCCGCATCTTCGTCCTCCCGGTTCCACCGCATTCACTTCGCTCGTTCAGTATCCGGACACCCGTCAAGAATCACAACTTCAAGAAACATAACATCGTTGACAAAGCGATAACATACAAATTCAGCGGGAAACCTTCGTCACGCATGGTTTCTGCTGAGACTTCTCTAAGACTCCAGGAAGTATGGTCCGACCGACCGTGGAAACACCTCCATAGACTCCGAAAAGTATGGTCTGACCGGCCCCGAAATCTCCTCCATAGACTCCGAAAAGTATGGTCTGACCGGCCCCGAAATCTCCTCCATAGACTCCGAAAAGTATGGTCTGACCGGCCCCGAAATCTCCTCCATAGACTCCGAAAAGTATGGTCTGACCGGCCCCGAAATC